>BLKR01004423.1:0-109447 GCA_011170035.1 Teleogryllus occipitalis | reverse complement strand
AGTGCGTGGTCGAAGGTTGTAGTGTGTCCGGGCAGTGACAGGTTGTGAGGAAGATGGGGCATCAGATGAAAACGAATTGGTAGTGGGAATGGGAGAAACGGGAGTAGGTTCAGAGGAAGAGGCAACAGGGTTCGAAATAAGGGTGGGGGTGGAGAACGTAAGGAAGGTGAAAGGGACGGATTTTTGGCAGGAGACTGCGTAGGACTGGAGTTGATGATGTATTGTGCAAGCTTGTTACCGACTGCATGTTTTCCAGCAAGGTTCATGTGAAGACCATGCCGGGTGAAGTGTTTTTCTGAGAGGAAATTCATTTCAAAAAGTGTGACATTTGTTTCTCTCAGCTGCAGTTTCAATTGTTGGTTTGCATGCTTAATCTCGCTGCATAGTGTTGGTCTGTTGTACCAGAAGGGCAGAGTCGAGACTACAATGTTAGTATTTTGGGCGGCACATTGTAATTTGTTAACATGTTGTTCAGGTGTAAAGTTACCGCCCAAGTTAATGTCATTCTGCCCTCCTATGATAATGACTGTGTCATGATTGGTCATTGTTTTCGTGTGGGTGTCCAATTCTGCAGTCACATCTGCAAACCTCCCGTTAGGTTTAAAAATAGATGAGACTGAGAAATTGGAGGGTAACTTCCTACTGAGAATGGAGGAAAGATGGCGGCCATGACTGTCAGCTAAAATAAGTACCGGTTTTTAGGCTCAGTAGGAATGTCTTTGTTTTCAAGTGAGCTAGGATGCGCAGCTTTACGTGTTTTGGTTTTGACGCGCTTCCTAGCCTGTTTGCGTTGGTTTGTGCATGTATTTGTCGATGGTAGAGAAGGGTGGTGAGGATCAGAAAGGCGAGGAAAATCTGTTTCATAATCTAAAACACTAAATTTGTTTTGAGTTGTGACTGGATGCGGTGTCTGTGTCTTTTGTACAGTCACGGGTGTACAGTTGGTATTATTCGCAGTGTTGCCGACTTGTACCCAACCGTCTGTGTAGAGAACGACCTCTTCCAACCTTCGGATATGTTGATCTAAATTATTGTTTACGTGTGTGAAGGCTTTCAGAAGGTCGGCTTTGAGAGTGTAGAGAGTAAAGAGAGTAGAACGAACAGTAGCCATGTCACGAATGCGTTTTAATGTACGTGATAAAAATTGAAATAAATACAAGAAAACCCAGATAAGAGCAACAAAAACCTAGCTTTGTATTTTAAGTGTTAAATTGATGTGTATTAAATAAGTTAAAAATCAAGATTCAATACAAAAACTAGAAGGTATGCTACGCACAATTTTAATGGAGCTAGTACTTACGAAATTTGGCAATGTGGCTACGTAGAATTTCGTCAACTTAAGCTGCAACTGTTTTATACAATCAGTAGATTATACGTTACCGTAATTAGATAAAAGATAATATCTGAAAGTTTGTCTTCAATATATAGAATAAGATTTGAAACAAATTCACTTTGATACACTGTCCTCGTAACGTTCAAAAATTCGTTTAAAATTCGTAATCTGTTTGTCTTGGTTATAGCCAAAAAAATCAGTTGAAATTATATTCTCAGATAACCTGCAACAAGTAATAAAAGCACTTAAAACACACTAGGCACTGTCAAATCGCTAAAAGTAGTAGATATTCACAAAAAATGAAGGGCACAACCAGATGCGTCCGTCTCGTAAGATGGCGTCAACCAGTCTGACATTAACCCACATGATTACTAACAAACAACATACTGGCTAATTAACAAGTACAATGCACACATAAACTATACCGTTTTCATTCGAACATAAGTGAAATAATTTTGTGGCCTTTTTCTGAATTAATTTCAGCATTAAAAGCTTTATATGCATATTCAATGTAGTACACTAACGCATTTTTCTGTTTGATTCCTTGTATGCATTATACACTTTTTATTCGGTTGTTACTTGCCATAATTTAACAGATTTTGTACTATGTTGAAACTATATACCCTAACTTTTATACAATAGGTAGGTAATAATGTATTTTATACTTGTAATAATTATTTTACACAGCCAAAAAAAATAATGTTTCGGTTGTGCAAAGAAGTGCTTGTGACTCACAAAACTACACTACCTGTAAGAAATAATGTGAACATATATTTCCCAAAAAATAAAAAGAAAACATTTATTCTAATTCTACCTCTTACAAAAACTACCCATTTTTCACAATTTGGTTTGAAGGCAATGAAATTAACGGAATAAAAAATTATAAAAAGCACATTTTTAGGAAATGGTAATGGAATGTAATAAAAATCTTACCTCTCTGCCACTACTGTGACATACCGATATGTCACATGAAAATAAACTAACATTTATTTGAAGACTATATGGTGGAATATGCATTAAGAAGTTTAGAAGATCGAAAGGTCAGCTACACCAAAATATAACGAACGCATGGATTGGCTGGGTGAGAGAAGGACGGTCAAATGTTATAAAAAAAAAGAAGGTAGTTTAATACGGAGTCTTCGAGGGGTGAATCATGCAGGAAGATTTCATTCTGACCGGCATCGCGTGTCTGAACTGATCGTAGGTTCGTGAGAGGGAGCGAGTGTAGTGCAGATAGTCAGAGTCGGGTTATCAGATCGTGAAAGTTTAAGGACAGTAAATGATATTGCAGATATTGCACGTGGAAGTAATATTGATGCATAAATTGGAACTTTGTCGGGAGTGGTAATCGAGTTATAGATTTCGGGACTATGTCATAGGACGTAATCGAAACTGATAATTTTGATAATTTGAGACCAGCTTGGATAGGAGCAGAAGAGGATTTCTTGGGACTTTGGACTACGGCAAGCTCGCAAGATATTTCGACTGAGAAGTCTACGAGGGACATCATCGAAGAATAGATAAGTTAACCGCGGTATAAAACTGTAAAATTCAAAGATATCTTGATAAAAGGCCTAACATCAAAATAATTTATTAAATTCACTAAATTGTTTACTAAAAGGTAACAATAAACTTTATTAAATTTTGTTCTTTAAAAAAAGAAAGTGATCTTTCATTTAGTCAATCTAAACAGTAATGAACTAGGAATTAGAATCATTCTATTTCAGATTCCCAGCTGCGCTGTATAGTCAGCGGATCCTATAATCCATTATAAAGGTAATAAGGATTATAATATATCGTGACCCATTGACCCAGCAAGCCGGACGCTAAGATCTTTGCGAGAAATTAATGTAGAGAGAAAATTTGTATATCCCACTACTTCTTCGTTTGAATTATTAGATCTCCCTTCCGTAGCTGAACGATATCGCCTGAATGAAGCCGGAGAATTGTTTTCGGTGCATTACGTATCCACCTCCTCCACCATCAGCCCTTGTATGTCAACAAGTCAATAGCAAACTTTGAATTCTGATTCCTTGAGAGTTTCGACGAGAAAAGTTGTGAATAATTATGTTCGAAGAAGGCGTCGGTCACCAGCGAGAAAATGGCGTAACAAAATCAAAAGTAACGGAAGTTCTGCGTAAGGAATAAAGTGCGAGATAGATACTCATCATTCGTCTTTCCAAAGATTTCTAGTGTAGTTTTAGAGATTTGTTTTGACAAATTAAAGAAACCCATTAAAATAACGAGTCTGTTAGGAAACTTGCAACCGAGCAAAACTTTTTTTCTGGAGGAGAATTAAGATGTTTTCACGAATACTGAAGAGGCATCTCCATCTACGAGAAAAAGCGAAACAAGTAAAAGTTGGGAGTAGAAGTTCCTTGATTTCGGTGAATCGGAGAAAGTAACCAAATTCAGATGGACCTGTCCGAGGAGTATTTACAGTAGTTAAAAGCCAGATGTGGTGCGTAGACCGGTCGCGTGCCGGAGTTTTCTGCTTTCCCCGCTAGTAGTTCATTCGGCGTCCGCTTGCAGCAGCACTTAAGACTTCCGTTGTTGGTAAGTCTACTGTGGGAAAGTAGAGAGCTTGAGGGTATAGGGCAGGGATTCACAACCTTTTGACCCTTGAAGGCCAAACATTTACAACATACTTCATAAAGAGATGCATTGTCAACGTAAGATTTTTCACATTGCCAGAAGCGGGAAATGCTGCTTAAACAGCCCGTGCTTTTTCGCATTATATACGTAATATAGTTACGTAATATTATAATACTACTTGTGCTACTAAACTTGTTTCAACTACCAAAATATTTAAACCAGGAAAAATATTTGCCCATGATGATACTGAAACTTAGATTTTTAGATTTAGCAATCAATTAGCATTATCACTACACCATTTTCCTGGACATACCATTCGCAACGTTTTAAAAACAAGTTAAATATTTCAATTTTCGGAAATTCATAATTTTTAAAGGAATTGGAAGAATTCGAGTAAATAAATTTATAAAAAATTGCAGATGAGAAAATTCATTTTACTAAAGTTTTAAAAAATATTTTTTTCATATTACCTCAAAATTGCACGAAAACATCTCTTATTTCGAAGATTGCACTTGATATAATATTTAAAGATCAATTTTTAAAGAGCGGATTTTATTACAATAAACCTCTATTTTCTCACTGCCACAAGCAGAAAATGGTGCTTAAACAGCACATACTTTTTCGCATTATATATACATAAAATAGTAACACAATATTATAATACTACTTGTGCTACAATACTTGTTTCAACTACCAAAAACTGGAGATATGTTATGTCTAGTTATAAAAGTTAGTTGTAGGCTAGTTTAAACTGTAGTTGTAAACAATTGGGAGAAAAATATTTTTAAAAAAATTCTTTGAAACTTTGAGGCGTCATTACCCCAAAATTAAAATATCCGTTCATCTAATTCAAGAGGCTGCGACATTAGATCTATTAGTAAATATCAATTTACATTAAAATCCTGTGAACGGTTTAGACCATAGAGTTAATCGAAAGTCAAACGGATTTTTTGAAAAATAAAACAAGTTTTCGGTGTCAGGGCACTCAAACCGTAATATCCGTAAATATGTCAATTTTCCGCAGCATTACATTACTTATTCTATACTACGTTTATTACTCCTTGAATACGTATGTATACGAGAAAGGAAGTTCTTAGACGGCAAGTATAAGAAACAAATATTGAAGTATTAAAGGAAACAACATACGTGATTTTTGCAGTGTCATTTTTCTAACTGTTCGGGCCGTTTTACATCGTACTTTATATATGCCCTAAAATACGAAAAGAGATAAATAACTAATTGCATTAGTTTGCAAATAATGGGGAATACTTTCATTAAAGTAAAAATAAAATTACTAGAAATTTCGAATCTAAAAATTTTAAGCTTAACCCTAATGGACGAGTTCCTGATGAAACGGTTTTCTGATATTGTTGCAAGGATTTTACCTCCTGTATTTTTGATAATCCTTGAATTGAGGGTCGAGATGTAGTTTAAAGAAAATGTTGACAAATGATGTTTGAATGTAGGAAAAGTACTTATTATTCAAGCCTAAGAAGGTTCAGGAAGCAGGAAGAAAGCTGCAAAGGAAATCTCGAGAATGTTAAATGACCAGTTTTTAAGCATGTTGTAATTTAAATGAAAACGTTTTCCGGAATACAGGAAATTTACGCCCATCTTCTTTACATGAACGGGTATTACAATTAATTTCATTTTACTTCAAGATCCAAGATTTTTCATTTGCTTCAATTAATTTCATATACGTCTTCCTATTGTCTGTCATTTATTCCTTTTGAGAAGGAGAACTTGTATACCGTGAAAGTATATGAAATGAAAATTAAAAGAAAGAAATTGGCAAGGAACTAAAATATGCTTTTATGGTAACGATTTCAAACCGGTAATTCTCGTAAAGGGTGGTTCCTAAAAACCGGAAAGGTAGCTTCCCTGTCTTTCACAGAAAAAGAAATGACATTTAGAGTTAAAATTCGTCGAGAGGTAAATGAACTTTAGTTTTTCACAACTAACAGGAAATCATTTTAAAGAGGTAACCATCGAGACGATTTGAGAAGAAACAGTCTCGTAGTGAAAAGTAATATTGTGAAAAACACTATCCTCCTGCCTGGAGGAATTCTTAGTTTTAAGTAAACTAACTTAGGAATATACTTGATAATAGTCACGTCGTTGGTGAAGTATTGTTCAAGAGCATCAGCATAAAATCTTGCTACAAATATAGAAATAGCAATACATAGCGTTTTTTTAATATTATGGACAAGGTCGGACATTCTCTGAAAAAAGAAACAATATGCGATATTAAAGAAAAAAAGGCTTTTTAAAATTGGCTTTCAAATTATCAAATTATTTTAATTGGCTTTCAAAAAATCAAAACTAAAATGAAAAATACAGTAAGTAATCATTGAAGACTTCACAAAGGATACCAAGTGACAAGAGCGCTCCTCTACTCCGGGCAAGTCATTAAGAAAGACAACCCAAATTAAAAATGTATCGCCTTCAGAATTCAAATGAGTTCTAAATGAACTTTGCTTCACAATCGATTCCAAAGGTGCTGCGATTCCTGAGGTGCATAGCTCTTTGTAAAGGAAAATTTAGAATTTCCTTTTGGTCCTCAAAGTCAGCTGCATATGAACATGATCCGTCGCGTGTGAAATTTTGTTCTTATGATTCCGTAAGCATATTCCCTCCGGCTCAGTTGCTGTCTGTGAATTCAGCGACCGGCTGCTCTGATCGGTAGTTTTCCGTGGGTTCTCCGATCAACACCAGGCGAATGCCGGAGCAGTACCCTACCAAACGTGGGCCACGGACCGCGCGCGATCTTTCCTTCCTCTTCCTTGTCCCATTCTCTCCCCTTACACACACACACGCACACACTCATTAACATGCACTACACTACCACATGGGTCCCGGGAGACCGGTCGGGAGCTAGAGCTTATCCGGACTGGGGCGGTGCCCCGCTGGTGGGAGAGTCCTGGTTAGGGGGAACCCCACTAACCGACGGTAGGTCGGCGCCGGATCTCACCATCCAGCGGGGGAAGATCACCGCCATCTCCCGAGAAATATAAACATGCACTACACTAACGGGACTAATGACCAAATCAGTTGACGCGCCCGGAAACACGAAAAAAATCAATCAATCAAACAACAGAACAACTCAATTTTTGCCAAATGGACATGTCACTTTTCAGTGTTTGCTCCTCATTTCTTTATTCCGAATTCTAACTTAATTGGTGAATTGCACATTTAAAATCGGAATGTGTTTAACTAAAGCCATTTGGGATACCTAGAAGGCTGTGCACTAAGTGGCACTTGCTGAATGTTTCATGTTACGTAACATGCTCAATATAAAAGTTTAACTTACAATAGGTATCATTAGACGTAGAAAAAGTATGACCGAGGCCGCAAATTTTGCACTATGAAGAGGACAACGTCCGGGTACCAAAGCGATGACCCTGGGAAAGCAGTGAAAACAACGCGGTTAGGATTTTATGCTTTTTACTGAATTATGAAACGGATTTCATAACTCCATTTCCATTATTGTACACTTTGCGCCTGAAGTGTTAAACATTTTATTTTTATGCATACATTATCGATCGTCAACATTTCAGAATGTTAATGTTGACAATGCATTCTACTGTTAGTGTATTATAATTCTTTGCTTCTTCGTATTGACCATATAACAAATTTTAATAATTTTAAAATAATAGCGACTGTTGACTTTATTTTCTCAGAAATGTGGATTCATAAAAATAATATAAGTCTTACGACTTCAAAAGAGTTTTTGAATCATCTGCACATTAATTGTAAAATATGAAGCATTCATATTTTAAGTTTCTTTCCATACTGCAGTGTTATTAAAAATTGCATTTTAAACGTCTTGAGATGTTTGACAATGGCTCATTCAAAAACCCTAGTTTCAGAGCTCTGAGCCATTCCACCAGTTGGGAAATTATTTTTTTTAATATAAATAGTTAAAGGCGAACTTTCTTAGTACGAGATACACATTCACAGATAAAAAATACTAAAAATGAGTGATAACACACAATTTAATAAATCTTCTATTTCTCAAAATTTGAACAGTTTGTTAATGAATTTGATGGCGATGTGTCACCAAAATTATTTTGATTCAAACTTTTGATAACAAATATTCAGAAATAATGTTGATGTGAGTACATATTACAACGTGGAGAAATAAGGGAATATATTTCTTCCAAGTAGTTATAAACAAACCTGTTCCCTCATTTACGATTTGGCCATTGTCCTTCACACATTGATCCTTCCCACAACGATCTAGAAAATCTCGAACAAGATTCTTGATGGAGGATGGAGGATGGAGGAACAAGGTCCTTGATGGAATTGGTGACTCATTTTAAGTTTTCCAGAGGCGTAATTATGCACGATTGTTATTTATGTTCAGTCTCCATCCTCTGTATCGTATCCCACACATATGTACAGTAAAAAGCAGCTTCCCTTGTACGCAGTTTTTGCAAAGATACTTGTTCTTATAAGACACTGCTTCCCACTCGATATCCAGACATGCATTGAATGCGAAGATATGAAATGCAGTGTCTGATGTAAATAAGCAGCACGAGCTCCATCAGCATCGACACTCTTAAATAAAAAATAATGGAAGTTGTAATATGGTCGGCATCGTCGTCATCTGCGTTTTAGTGGACTACCTAAAATTGAAAAAAATGTTAAGATGCAATTATTATTTGAAGCCATTGTTAATTTTATTTCTTTGCGGATTAAATGTTGGCATTTTGGCGATATTTTATTTTATTTTATTTTAAAAACCTTAACAAATTGTGCCTTGAATGAACACGTAGTCAATTAATCTTTGAAAAGAAAACTTCCACCTATCATTACATCGAAAACTGCCCTCAGGCTTTGCTTTATGGGTCGAAAGAAAGTCTTCCAAGGCAGTGTCATCCTTGCTCTGGTATCGCTCAGCCCAAGGGGGCGCGTGCCTGAGAATCGGTTTCACTAGTGAAAAGCCGAGCAGCCGGATGGGCGCAGGTGCTTCATAGCAAGTACCGGTTCCAGCGTGTCGCGCGCGGCTCTTGCAGTCCCACGTCCCCCGCCCCCGTCCTTTCTATGCCGGTGCGCCGCTACGCCGAGCCGCGCGCCATCGTCTGCGCTGCAGGCTCCGCACTCCGCTCCGGCAACCGGTATGGTCAACGCTGGCGGAGCCTGGGGCGTCAACGTGAACTTGTTCCCGACGGCCGGGTTGTCCCAACAGCCTGCCGCTATGTGAACAGGATCTGTACCACCGTCGTCATCGCCGCCGTCGCCGGCGTAGATGCCACCGCCACCGCCACCGCCACCGCCACCACCACCACCACCATCCCCACCGCCACCCCCCATCACCGCCACCACCACTGCCGCCACCGCCAGAACCACAGCATCACCACAACCACACCCACACCACCACCACCACTCCACCACCACACCACCACTCCACCACCACACCACCATCACACCCCCATCATCACACCACCGCCGTCCTGCCACCACCACCACTAGCATCACACTACCACCACCGCCACCACCACATCACCGCCGCCCCCGCCAGCGCCGCCACCATCACCACCACCACCACCAGCGCCACAACCACACGACAACCTCACCACCACCACCACCACCACCACCACCACCACACCGCCACCACCACCACTCCACCGTCACACCACCGTCACACCACCGCCACACCACCGCCACGCCACCGCCACACCACCGCCACACCACCGCCACACCACCGCCACACCACCGCCACATCACCATCACCACCGCCACCACTAGCATCACATCACCGCCGCCGCCGGCGCCACCATCACCCCCACCATCGCCGCCGCCGGCGCCACCGCCACCGCCGCGTCGTCTTAGTCGTCGTCGTCGTCGTCGTCGTCGTCGTCGTCGTCGTCGTCGTCGCCGCCGCTGCCGCTGCCGCCGCCGCCGCCGCCGCCGCCGCCGCCAACTCCTAGCACGTGCTGCTCTCCCCGCATTCCCGTCCTCAGTCTCTTCGCCCGTGCGGAAACCTGATCGTTCGTTTACCCACCCGTCCACTCGCAGACTCGCACGCCCGTTTACCCGAGATACCGCGTGTTAGCACGTTTATATTTTGTTTACAGAAGCCAGTCAACCATATTCTTATACTACAGCAGCCTAAATTATTAGCAGCATCTGTAACCTCACTCGTTCCATCGCATGAATATTCACTAACTTTAAGAAGTATGGGTATGTATTTGGCATTTAAGGTTGGATTACTCCGACTTTTGCCAGCTAACAGTGTTCCCAGGATTGGGTCCTGTTTTATTAATCTATCATCTAGGGAAATGGGAGTTATGTCGCAAGCATGAATTATTTCCATCACTGTATTTAGCGCACCTGGCCTGTCTGAGCTTTCCTTCCGTCACACAGCTTCAGAAACTGAAACGCTAGCATTAAAAATCTACTACTCTATTTTTCCTCTGACTGGAAATCGAATCTGGGATCGCCCCACGGAAAGCTAGCATGCTGTCTGTACAAGAGCCATCTGAGGGACTAAATAATGAGTTTAATAGTTATTTACATTATCGATCAGTCTCAACGTAACACGTATGTTATCATGTATTATCAACGTATCACGTATGTTTAATCGTAACACATATGTTATCTGATATTAAATGCCTAGACGCCTATTGCAATTTTTAACATAGTATCACATGATCTTACAATTTTATTTCCCGTTTATCTGTGTCTTTGCTTACTCACCTCTTCCCTTATTCATCCTTCCTAATATCCCCACGCATCCTCCCCACGCACCCTCCCCACGCACCCTTCCCACGCACCCTTCCCACGCACCCTTCCTTCCCACGCACCCTTCCCACGCACCCTCCCACGCACCCTTCCCACACATCCTCCTTCCCACACATCCTTCCCACACATCCTTTCCACACATCCTTTCCACACATCCTTCCACACATCCTTCCCAAACATCCTTCCCAAACATCCTTCCCACACATCCTTCCCACACATCCTTCCCACACATCCTTCCCACACATCCTTCCCAAACATCCTTCCCAAACATCCTTCCCACACATCCTTCCCACACATCCTTCCCACACATCCTTCCTACACATCCTTTCCACACATCCTTTCCACACATCCTTCCCAAACATCCTTCCCAAACATCCTTCCCAAACATCCTTCCCAAACATCCTTCCCAAACATCCTTCCCAAACATCCTTCCCAAACATCCTTCCCAAACATCCTTCCCAAACATCCTTCCCACACATCCTTCCCACACATCCTTCCCAAACATCCTTCCCAAACATCCTTCCCAAACATCCTTCCCAAACAACCGTCTCAAAAAGGCTTTCTAATAGTTCTTTCTAACCAACCTTCTACCCCCCCTAAGAATTTGCACCATACGTCACCTAACCTAATCCAACATTCTACTGTTAAAGCAATGATAATTCCTCATTCACTCCTAGCCGAGGCATTCTCCTTAGCTGTTCACTCCTCTCCGCCGAGCACGCACTTCCCCCGCCGCCATCCACCCACCGAACGCGGCCGGCCGCCGCGCCGCCAAGGAAGCTGGGGAGAAACCGCCGGAGGTCAAGGTGAAGGCGGCGGAGGGGACGCCGGCGGCGGCGGGTAGTGGAGAGAAACGCGTTCGCCAGCTGGTGGAGCAGCTCGTGGACCCGCACGGTGGAGGGGGGTGCCGTCGCCTTGGCATTGCTTCTCCGTCGTCGCCGACCCTTCTGTCATTGTTGCATCGGGTGCTCAGCAGACAGCACCGCTACCGACGCACCGCGCCCGCCATGAAGGTGAGTCCGCACGCCGGCCGGCGTCGTTTACTCCGTGCTGCTGTCAGACCCGAATTCTACCGTGCCAGTACTTTAGTTAGGTCTTGCTTGATTTTGCCAAGGGATGATTTTACCCGGCGATGCTTCTAACCGACCAAGCTTTTGTGAGACCATACTTTCGTCCGGTCATGCTGTCTACGCTATTGACTTTCCATGTCACTATTGGGCGATGTTTCTGTCGGATCATGCTTTGTGAGTCCACACTTTTGTCCGATCGTACTTTTGATTGTCCATGCTTTTGACTCTCCATGCTTCTATCAGGCGATTTCTCTATTCTTCGTGCGTATTCTCAGACTATGCTTCTGTCAGACCATACTTCTATCAGACCTCCCATCTTTCAGACCAAGCTCGCGTCAGTTCAAGCTTGTTAGACCACACTTCAGTCAGTTCAAGCTTGTCGGACCCTGCTTCTGGCAGTTCAAACTTGTCCAAACATGCTTCTGTCAGTTTAAGTTTGTCCGACCATGCTTCTGTCAGTTTAAGCTTGTCCGACCATGCTTCTGTCAGATCATACTTCTTACAGATCGTGTTTCTTACAGGTCATGTTTCTGTCAGATAATGCTTCTGTCAGATCATGATTCTGTCATACCATGCTTCTGACAGACAATGTCTACTGACAGACCATGCTTCTGTTTGATTATGCTTCAAAAAATTGAATTTCAAAGGAATGTATTAATAGCTTCTCCTTCGAATCTAATGTGACCATTTCTAATTATGTGTGTTACAAAAATGTCTTAGAAAATATAAGTCTTCACTCGGAAAAAGCTTACGAATTGTCTCCAAGGTCACTGCCATCAGTTTCGTCATTTCATATGATTTTCTTTCTACAAAATATTTCGCAGATTTCTGGCCTAAAGTTACATTACCATTAATGCAATGATGAAATCATCAATGATCAAATGTTCATCAAAATTATCAGCTAATCAAATCATGTAAACAAGGAATATGCATACTTGATTGAATTATGTGCCACACTTAAGAGGTAAACAAAGTAAAACCCCATTAACCATCAAGTGAACACAGTACAAGAAGATTAAAAGCAATTATTCGAAAACAGAAACCAAATATATGTCATTTGATTCGTCAGTTTGAATCAGGTTCAAGAGATTGTTTTCATTCAGTTAGGTAGTATTTTAAAAATGTGTCAGAAGTGATAAGAAAAGTTAGATGAGAGTAAATAATAAGAAAGATAAAATGAAATGTCTTCGTAAGGAGCTGAAGTACCCGCCAGGCTATTTATTTATCAAAATCGTCTATTAAGACTGATAAGGCGATTAATTCTATCTACAGTGCACCCCCGCCTGTTCTGCGCTGCTCAACCCCACTATGTTCTGTCCCATCAGCCTAGCTTTACCTTACCCCATCTCACCCTACCTCACTGATAGCGCCCCTGATTGCCGTACCTTGTTCGATAAGATCACCATTGCTGCTAGAAGTAGCTGTAAATAGAAAATTTTCTGCCTATTCACGGCCAAAGTTTTAAAAACCCTTCTGTAACGCGAAGCATAAAGGTGATATTGGAATGAATAAAAAAGTATTTAATAGAAAATTTGAAGAGTTTTTAGAAACATTGGAATCATTTTCGTGTATTGTTGTGTCAAGGTTTTCGAGATATTCACACCAAATTTAAAAGGTGCACTCTTAAATTTATTGGTGGAGAAAAGGTAAATGAGGTATTTTTCGAAATCTTATGTAGACAAATACATTACGCTTGTTTTGAAGGTTAAGTATATACACGTGTTTTAAGATTGGAATAAAATTGTACAAAAACAAATATCATTCTTCTTTATTTAATTTAAAATAATAAACTGAATAAAAGCATTTTAAGTTATGTTCTCCAACATGTTTAACATATCAGTGAAAATTTCTTCAAAATCTGTTTAGCTCAGCCTTACAGACAGACGAAAATTGTAACAAAAACCAAACGGAATTTTATATCATGTAAATAACCATTCGATAGCATAGAAAGGCAGTTATTTTGAAATCACAGTCAAGCACTCCAACCTTATTTAAAGAGAATACTCAGACTGTTTCTGGTAAGACCCGCGAAAGCGAATGCAATAAAGGCGAACGAATCGCGAACGTGCTCGTCCCTGGGTCTCGTGAGTCGTTAACCGGCTTTCATTGCCCGCGGGCTCCGTCTGCGACGCCGCCTCTGCCTCTCCCTCCGCCTCCGCCGCCGCCTCCGCCTCCTCTACCCGTTCCTCCTCCCCCTTTCTTCTCCACCCCTCCTCCTTCGCCTCTTCTTTCGCATCCGTCTCCTCCGCCTCTTCATCATTCACCACCTCCACCTCCTCCTCCTCCTCCTCCTCCTCCTCCTCCGCCTCCTCCTCCATCTCCCTCCTCCACCTTCTCCCTCCTCCACCACCTTTGCTTCTCCGTCTCCCCCTGCTCCTCCTCCCCCTCCGCCTCCTTTCTCTCCGTCGCCTCCCCCTCCTCCACCCGTTCCTCATCCACCCCTCCTCCTCCGCCTCTTCCGTCTCGTTCGTCTCCTCCGCCTCTTCATCATCTTCCTCCACCCCCTCCACCACATCCGCCTCCTCCGTCTCCTGTCTTCTCCACCTCCTGCTTCTCCTCCTCATGCACCGCCCCCTCCTCCCTCTCCTCTGTCGATTGGAGGTGCGCGATGGAACCCTTGGGGCGAAGTGGGCCAAGCGCATACAGGCCACTGCGGCCGTTGCATGTCGTCCCACATCAGCTCAGCCCGCTCAGTTTCTCCCGCGGACGCAAACATCGCCACCCCGTCAGTGGACGACGGGAGGTGCACGAGGAAATGATGAGCCCTACGAACGATGCCTTAGTTTCACTTTGATTCGGAGTAGAGGCGGAGGAAAACGTTAACTGGGTCAAACGGCGGCGGGTGCTAATGATTTAGTGAAGAGTTGTTACTGAACGAGTTTTCAGTCGGGGAGTTGATGCATGTATTTTTAATCAGTCAACAAATCACTGTTTTGTTCTGTACTAACTATTTCAACTGCTTTCTTATTAGAGTGAAAATGAATCCAGAGAAAAAAGAAATTTTCTATAAAATTGGATACAATTTTGTCTAGAATTGACTTAATATCAAAATAAATTCATTATTTTTGACAAAAAATATGAGTTGTGTCGTCTCTCATTAGAATAAATTCAATAAATCAAATTTCAACAATTTTTTGAAGTTTTCTTAAGTTATATGCAGTGCTTATTAGTAGATGAAAGTATTGTTGTTCTATGGAAAATGTTTGCCTAAAAATTATAAATTGGTTTAGAAAAGAAACGATACCAAGTAGTCGTCTAGATTACCAACTCAATCAATTCCTAGTTACCCTAATATGACCCTTCTTACAACCAATTTTTTTTTAGAACTTGAATGAGGTAAATGATGTGTGAACCTACTGTAAATAAGTAGCTCATTTATCAGAACTGTTTTCGTATTCGAATATACTTTTAATAGCACTCATTTGGTAGATATAAACCCCAGGGTTATGTAATCACAAAAGTCCGAAACTCTTCTATTTTCGTTCAAACTATCCTTAATAACATCATGAATAAATGCAAAATTCAACGAAAATCTAAACGTCTCTTCAAGAGCTGTAACGTAATTCAGAGGACTTGAGTAAAATCAAGGATTGAGAGATTTTAAAGCTGTACGAACAAGCAGAACCCTTAACTGCAACAAAACCGGCGGATTTTGATCTTGTTATCAAACCAATTTCACAGACGATACATAAGAACACAGCGCATTTCGTAAATCCGAGCGTTCTGAAATCGCAGCTCAGCCGCTCCTCAAAGATCTCCACGATCGACCCCATTTGCTTCGTTCCTGCTCCTCCCCCGCCCCACCCTGGCATATAACGAGCAATATCCGCCCCCTCCAAACGACGCCATATCTGTTTGAATACGCGAAGGAGCCAGGACCGTGGCGGAGGCGGGTCAGGGAAGGGAGACGCGTATTGGAGCGGATCCTGGGCAAGGAAGGACGGAACGAGGCCTTGGCGGGGGAGAATAGGAGGCGGGATGGGACGGGGTGGGGTAGGGTGGAGCGGGAAAGGGACGTGACGGAGTGGGACGGAACATGGCACGGTCGCGCGAAACGGGGTGGGTTGCAAGGGGACGGGTGAGGAGGGATGGATGGGTGAGGGACGGGAGGAGGGACGGGTGAGGGCGGGGCGGGGAGAGATGCGACAGGATGGGACGGAACGGAACTGGCGGGACGGTATGGGTGATGCGTTTTGGAGCGGAGCGGGATGGGGGAGGGCATGCGGTGCAGGAGAGGTCATACAGGAAAGGGTGGGGCGGGAGGGGATGAAAGAGAAGATGAGGCGTGGTTCGACGGGATGGAACGGAAGTGGAGGGGACGGTTTGGGGTAATGCGAGGCGGGGTGGGGTGGGGCGGGGCGGGGCTGAGCGGGATGGGAAGGGAGGGGAGGGGAGGGGATGGGACGGGACGGGACGGGACAGAACGGGACGAGATGGGATGGGACGGAACGGGACGGGATGGGACGGCATGGGACGGGGTGGGACGGGGTGGGACGGGGTGGGATGGGACGTGATGGGAATGTGATGGGACGGGACGGGATGGGATCAGTGCGCGACGTGTCAGAGCAGGGCGGTGCCGGAGCGGGCCGGGCTGTAGCGGAAAGGGCGGGGCGGGAAGTGATGGTAGAAAGGGGAAGGGGCGGAACGGGACGGAACTGGGCGGGACGGTGTGGGGTGATGCGGAGCTGGGCTGAGAGAGGGGCGGGGCGTGGCAGTAATGCGAGGTAGATCAGAGCGAAGCGGCCTGAGGGGCGAGACAGGGTTCAAGACAACGCGGGAGATCGAAGGCGTAAGCGGACCCATCGCCTGCAGATGTCGCCGATGAGGCTGACCTGCTTCGAATTGCACATAAGCTCCTTACGGCGTGCCCGTAAGCGCCTTACGACGCGCGGGGCTCCCGCCAGTCGATAATTTCAAGAGGGCCGAGACAATCTTCGGCCCTCTGGGAACGATTCGATTATCTACCTGCAGCTGTTGTTCTTGTCGAATACACAATTTAATGACTGTTTACGTCACGTGAGATTGTTTTTTTTTTTCATCACTTATCCCGTGACAAATTAGATATAGTGGCAGGAATGTTTTTAGAATAAATATTAACATTTAAGATTTAAAAAATGAGTAAAGTTTAAATATGTTGGCCAAATTTAAGATGATAGAGAGTATAATATAACTTTGTGTTTTTTCTCATTTATTTATTTATTTATTTGTTTATTTTAAATATACTTCAGGAATCTTGTTTGAAATTATTCTATAATTAAAGATTTCATTTGATTTTCTAATATACTTTTTAATCGATTATTTGCAATTGATCTGAACTCTAAGTCCTGAAAATAAAATGTGAATAGTGGTTGCTGCACTGTATAACCACTTTCTTCCAGGAAAACGTTATTTTCAATATTTCAAATATAGAAAACATATTTTGTTAATAATGAAATATTACTTATTGCAAAGAGAACCTCAATATTTTATTTACTTTCGTGATGTTAACTCCGTTCTTGGTATTGAATTACTACACGTATTCAGTGTTCCTAGAGCAATCATAAACAGTAATCTTTATAACTATGAAGGAATACTATGTCAGAAATAATTATACGCATTTAACACAATTATTCGAAAATACTTTTCCAGGCCAAAAAAAAAACGACATTAAGACCACAACACGACCTATAAAAGTAAAATGCTATCCACTTTGACACGCTACAGAGATCTCCCAGAGCTATAACACATCTGCTTTAGAGCACCTCATTCAAAACTCTTTACCACACTTGAGAATTCCCAGTGCAATATTGTGCACAGTTCCCACACTCGACTAACAACCGCCTTCTCCAGTTCCAGACGAGCATGTTCCTGTTAGCAGCGATGGTATGCACGCCTTCGCCAACTCTAGCACGCAACAAACCGTTGACGGCCACCCAAAAATCCAAAGACACCGTCACCAAAAAAGAAGCCGCCATCTACAGCGAGCCGAAACCTTCCGAATCGCGCATCAGCAGGAGTAGTCTCTACAGCGCGGCGATACCAGCCCCATCGTCCTACAAGCTGCAGCAGTACCAGCAACCGTACTCATACCCGCTGGTACTAAGTCCGCAGTACACCGCCGCGGCATCGCTGGCGCTAGCGTCGCTAGCCCAGTCGCAAGCCCAGAAGCAACAACCCAAGAAGCCCGTGTACCACGCGAGCCCGCTCCAGCCGTACGGCGCGCTGCTGGGACAGGTGTCCCAAGTCAAGACCGTTGACCTGGGGACGGTCAGCGCGGCGGGCGTGTCCTCGCCAGCGGCGTCCGCACACATCTCGCCCACCCAGTACGCGGCCGACTTTGGCGCGACGTACAACGCGGCGCTGAAGGAAGCCTTGCAGAGCGCGAGCAAGGTCAAACTCAGCGACGTTACCCTTCCGGAGGTCAAGTACTCGGCCCCGGAAATCAAGTACTCGGCCCCGGAGATCAAGTACTCGGCCCCGGAGATCAAGTACTCAGCCCCGGAGGTGAAATACTCTGCCCCTTTGTACAAATCGGAGGCTACATCCAGCAGCTTTCGAGAAGATGATGACAAGCACGACCACCACAATGAGGTGAGTTTTTTCGTCGACAAAATAAGTCATCGCGCTTACTTATAATATTCTACTTCTTTCACGAGGGTTGGGAATGAGAAACTAGTTCCGTGTTTGTCCACTTATATCCAAGCAAATTCACCACCTTCTGGACTAATTCATGATCCCATTTCTTTAACCCTTTTCTTGACAGAACATCGATCTATTACCTCATGTACTTTATAGCCTATATCAGCGCGAGCTGATTTGATGGTTCTGGTGCTAATTTTAGCTCGCTTATGTGATTGCATCGAGTGGATATTGGAACATGTTCTTTTTTTATTGTTTTGTCGCTTAGTGCATCTTGAATCTCACAAAGTCTGCATATAACACGCACACTCTGATTGAGAAATTTTTAATACAACATTAAATGAAATCTTACGAAATTTATTTTTCAATTTCCTTTCATTTCGTTTCATCAACATCCCATCATTTTGTTCATAACGATGAGATGAGTTCGTACGAAAAATGTACTTGCCACCCTTATTAATGAAAGCCAAAATATTTTTCGACTTTTCAGTACATAGGTAAATATATTTGAGAGTTATGCTACAAGATATGCCATGTATTGTGCACCAATTATAAGCTCCTATCATAAGACGAATACGTCACATTTTCAGTAAAATTCCTTTTCCGGTTGTGCAACTGTATGTCCATACTTAGATATGCACACCCATGAACGAGGTTATTTTCTAAGCCTAACAACATCCAAATTAAAATTATTCAAAATACATTTCTATAGTACGCCAACAAATTTCTTTTATTTATTTTTTTAATCAATCAGCAACATTTAATTTTCATCATCATTCATATATTATTTTTCTAATCTAAAACATTGCCGTATCTCTCCAGTAATTTATTTTAATGAGAATTAGCAGAATCCCCCCTCTGAAAACGACAGAGAACAATTTTAGACATATTTTGAATTTACTGTACAGAGTAAACATTTTTCTTTCATGAACATTTAATGAGTGGCTTGGACAATGAGTGATATAGCGTAGAAGTTTGCTTCAGGAGGCGACAAAAAAGTTTTGAGTTAAAATGCAGGTTGTTTTGAATGTTTTTGTATGCTGTGCTGAAGCAGTAGTATCCGCAAATTCCAAAGTGCCTTACAGGCGGGCCACTTGGTATACAATATTTTCTTTCTCCTTTTTGTGCTTTTTGTGTCTGGATTATTGTCTGCTATTTGTAACTTACGTATTTCTTCATTTACACTGGGAAATTATGTGCATTCTTTCAATAATAATTAAACAAAATTGTTACCAGACAATATCGATATGGGGGAAAATGTGTTATTAGGATAAAATTGAATTTGGTCATCGACGGCTACGCTAATACTAAAGATTTGAATTCTCAGAATAATGACAAAATGTCAAATCTCTCTTGTATTTGTCAAATAATCTTTCTGATCGACAAGATACTAAAAAAATTAAAATATGTTTCAACAATACTCGTACGTACTTGCTGTTAGATCAGTGAACCAGTTTAGAAACTTTTACGCGAAATATTTTGCTTAGAAACACTGTGAAGAGAACTGTTTTCGGAGATCAGAGTAAAATACAAAGCAATTGAATTATGCAAGTACCACATTGTATTTTAGATCTTCCCACTTTTTTGCCTCGTGCGTCACTATGAGATAATCTCGTGTCCTTTCAGTTTTGCCGGAGACAAGTTTGCACAGAGAAAATGTAAGGAGCTAACTGCTTTTTTAGCGGTCGGAAATTTTTATACGTCCCTCCGAAAAGGAAATTAAGTTTTTTCGTCTTTGATGTCATGAATGTTCTCTAGATGATCTTGTGCACAGTAGCGTTCAACTGCAGAGCATAATGAGCCTCGTCTTTCTGGTAGAAACGTAAAAAAAGTGTGCTAACAAACAAAACTCAGAATAGCTTGAACTTTCTAGCATAATTATCTAGAAAGAATAAAAGCAGGTTTTCCGCTATGCTAGGAGAAAGGGAAAATTTCACAGACTGTTCAATAATTCATCAAAAGAGATCTGGCTGTATTTTGAGAGCTATCTACATCCGAATCAAACCGTCTATTTGCTTGTCATTGAGTGTGTTCCTTTCAAATGGTGAAAAGCAAACTAAAAATCTTGCCGACGCATAAAATCCTTCTACCAATGGTACGTAGTTCATTAAGTTTCACATTCGATTTCAATTTAATGTAAATGTCATTTCATTTAACATAAATTCAGCAGCGCAGGAATTACGCTGTAGATAGAATAGCAATGGACAATGTTAGGCGAAAAAGAAAACCTATGGCATAAAATAGGGTTTAATGTTGAGTTCTCGATGCTAATAGACTTCAGAGAAAAGCGTGGTAATATTTGGGAATTGGTGTTTATAGTCGATTAGAAAATATTTAACACTAATTCCATAATACTGTCCAAATGGAAATTCTCCATTTAATTATTGCCCTGTTAACCCATGTGCCAAGACTCATATACTCGCTGCACACCTCCATAGCAGCAACAAAGCATTAGTATCTCTCTCTCTCTCTCTCTCTCTCTCTCTCTCTCTATATATATATATATATATATATATATATATATATATATATATATATATATTCAATCAAATATACTCATTCTCTTAAGAAAAAATTCCTAATATCTTTACTTTATCACCAACATTCCCTGACGACAATGTTTTTTTAGACTTCGTATTCTTCCCCGAGATACATTTAATGTCTCGGTTAACTCCCTACTTGCTGGTTGTCCCAATTTACTAAATTTCAGTATCAGTCCTTCCGAATACCAATTAATTTAATAACCATTTAACTATTTAAATAACTTCACCGGAAGGTCCTAAGGATCGAGTCCCGACACTGAAACTTTCGCAATAGTTGCTAGATAGTGGGAGCAAATTCGACCATTGTCTGAAAGACGATTTTAATGAAAGTTGTTCTGATCGATGGTTTTCCATGGATTCTCCAATGAATTCAAGGTGAATGCCTAAGAAATATCCTATCACGAATCACAATCTGTGCTATCTTTTCCTCGTCATCTCTGTCCCTTTTTCCCCTACATTCATTTGTACGGACCAAACAACCACACACGTCGGGGAATTAGTC
This sequence comes from Teleogryllus occipitalis, assembly GCA_011170035.1. Lineage (NCBI taxonomy): Eukaryota > Metazoa > Arthropoda > Insecta > Orthoptera > Gryllidae > Teleogryllus > Teleogryllus occipitalis. The sequence continues at coordinate 88,039 of BLKR01004423.1, read as the reverse complement.
GGGAGCATGGCTTATCCCGGCTTGGGCGACGCCTCTCTGGGGCAAATATCTGGAGAGGAATAATCCGAATGCTGACGCGTGTTGGTGGGCGACGCGTATTATTTTCCTGTGGGGGAGGAACAGCGACACCTCCTGGGATATAACATGCACTTCACTCATAGGCCTAATGACGCCACTGCTTGATGCACCCGGAATCGATATTCATTCATTCCGTCACCCACTCCCTCATTTACTCTGCCACTCATTCATTTACTCTGCCACTCATTCATTTACTCTGCCACTCATTCATTTACTCTGCCACTCATTCATTTACTCTGCCACTCATTCATTTACTCTGCCACTCATTCATTTACTCTGCCACTCATTCATTTACTCTGCCACTCATTCATTTACTCTGCCACTCATTCATTTACTCTGCCACTCATTCATTTACTCTGCCACTCATTCATTTACTCTGCCACTCATTCATTTACTCTGCCACTCATTCATTTACTCTGCCACTCATTCATTTACTCTGTCATTCATTTACTCTGCCACTCATTCATTTACTCTGCCACTCATTCATTTACTCTGTCACTCATTCATTTACTCTGTCACTCATTCATTTACTCTGTCACTCATTCATTTACTCTGTCACTCATTCATTTACTCTGTCACTCATTCATTTACTCTGTCACTCATTCATTTACTCTGTCACTCATTCATTTACTCTGTCACTCACTCACTAATTTACCCTTAGCTAAAAAATAAAATAAAACATACGAGATAAAGAAAATTCACCTCTGCGAATCACCGTCAAGGAGTTCCCCTCTCGTTGTCCCTCTTCGTGATGCCTCGGCGAAGGCGCCCAGCGCTAGGAGGTGATTGACCGATGGGAGAGCGCGCGCAGGGCCGCGGGGAGCGGAGAAACCGAAGGAGGAGGAGCAGGCCAGGCGGAGAGAAATTGGGAGCACCCGCGCACGCAGAGTCCGGGTCTTTAGCGGCAGCTGTGGAATTTTTTGACAGGAGTTAATGCAATTCAGAGAAAGTGACTGAACGTACTAACAGTGTTCCCACTCAATCAAGTTCTTCGAGTAGGTTTTTCACGAATATCTCGATGAGATTTTGGTGCCACGGAAAATGATGCAATGTAATTGGGAGATGAGCAAAATCAAGGTGTGTATTTTCCTGTGAGAATCAGTTAGTTTTTGAGAACCTGCTATGAAACTAAGTAATAAAACAATCTTTCCTTTTTCAAAACCACTGATACTCATGTATATCTAAATAATTAAATTGGCGAATAGTGATTAACAGCAGATGTTTCTCATATGATAATAATAGTAACAATAATACTATTAATATTTATTATTTTAAACTATTACTTAATATTACAACTAACACTTGAAACAAAAACTCTCTTCATCAAACGAGAGGTAAAGTTCGAAAAAATAGGCAGAGACAGCCGTAGAGACGATTTGAAATAAAACACTTGTTTGGTATCAGCGATTGTCAAAACCTTTATTTTTGACAAAAATTCGGGATCGATGTTTTGCAGAATTACATTACCTTCTGTGCACTACAAACACAGTGAAGTAAAAGCATTTCTTTGGTTTTAGGCTCTCCCAAAATGTGTGTTTTGTCAAAATCCTTGCATCGATGTTTTTTATAGCATTATGTAACTTCCTATACGCTGTGTATAGAAAAATTAAAATGTAACAAGACTCGCTATTCTTCATGGTAGTAGAATTTGTATATGTTATGAGTTTAAGAATTATTTGTCATCATGATGCTCATTTTAATTACCGCCTTCCTATAACTCTTTGCATAAGATGTACTTTCACTGACTGTGTCGTACCTATCGTTCGAAAAATGCTCTTAGGATGTTGCAGAAATCATCAAACACACAATGTTCGTTATCTGTCATTTTGAACCTCAATTAAGTTCGTTATCTCTGATTTTGAATCGATTATTGCTACAATAGCCTCAATGAAGTACTTCTAATATTATTTATAAACTCCCACTCTGTCGTGTTTTTATGCATACTTCTATTTAAATTAACCACATTACAAATTCGGGAGGGAATGGAATGTAATTAAATGTCACTCAAAAATAAAAATAATTTAATTTTATATTCCTGGTTTAAAATGGAGAAATTTTGGAGTAATATGGACTACAAACTGTGTATATTTTTTTATCTCCAAAATCCATCCCCCCTCTATTTTATCATTTTTGATTAAAGGTAGCAATGGGTTTCCTGTTAGAAGAGACTGAGTGATTTTGTACGTCCATCTTAAATGATCACAAGCAACAATATTAGTGATTTCACAAAGAGCATAACCGTCTTCCTGTGCATTGGAATTATTGTTTTAATGTAGAAACTGTTGAAACGTTTTTTCGACTTTAAGAACCACCACTGTCTTGTTGGGACGTCTAAGCATTGAGAGACAACTAAAAATCATCTCACAAAATGATTATTCACCCCGTCATTGCCGTCGTCACCCATTTACCGAACAAAGAGTCAAAACCCGAATATATGACCATAAAAGCTATCCTCATCGTTACTATCATTCCCATTAACATCTTTCTCATTGTCACCACTTTCAATAGTTCCCATACAGTCAGTATTAACTCTGATTACACAGAACATAGAATCATTTCCATAGCCATGAGTTTGCTATTCCTCTTTCTGAAAAGCCAAATACCGTCAACCAAATATGTCGAATACACACACACACCACAAATATTAAACGAAATAAACCAAGAAATATACCAACTCTATGAAACTAGTATTGCCACTGCCACTCCCACATTGCTATTACCATCACCAAAACCACCACCACCACCACCACCACCACCACCACCACCACCACCACCACCACCACCACCACCACCACCACCAACCCTTCAATCACACCACCACCATCGCACCCATCACCGCTACCATCATCATTCTTACTCCCACCATGAAGATTTTTAATCAAAACAATCCAATCAAAACATGAGCACAATACGTGACCCTAAAACATCGGGCACCACCATCGCTATCATCATCAAACAACCAACAACATCAACAACAAGAACACCATAAACCGCCACAAAAACCATCACTACCATCCCAGCTACCGCTTGCGAGCGACTTTCCAATCTCGTCCCCGCCGAGTCGCCGCCGTGATTGATCGCGCGCGGCGTAAAACGTACATTCCACCCGCTTTCTTCTCGCGGACGCACTCCCTGCAACTTTCATCGTAAACCATGCGCTCCTCCTCGCGGTTTATAGAAGGCCTGGATGCCACGGCAGAGGGCGGGCCGGGGACGCAATTGCTCTAAGAGACACTTTCCAAGCCTCCGAGAGTCCGCCTTCGTTTGATTTAGTGCGATTGAGGGGACCAGGAAGAGGAGGAGGAGGAGGAGGAGGAAGAGGCGGAGGAGGAGGAGGCGGAGGAGGTGGAGGAGGCGGAGGAGGTGGAGGAGGAGGAGGAGGAGGAGGCGGAGGAGAGGAGAGGCGGAGAAGGAGAAGGCGGAGGAGGAGGAGGAGGAGGAGGAGGGAGAGGAGGTGGAGGCGGAGGGGAGGGAGGAGGAGGCGGGAGGAGGAGGAGGAAGGCGGAGGAGGAGGAGGAGGAGGGGAGGGGAGGAGAGGAGGTGGAGGCGGGAGGAGGGGCGGAGGGAGGGCGGAGGAGGCGGAGGGAGGCGGGAGGAGGGCGGGAGGGAGGCGGAGGGAGGCGGGAGGAGGCGGAGGGTGGGAGGGGGAGGCGGAGGAGGCAGGAGGAGGCGGAGGAGGTGGAGGAGGAGGAGGCGGAGGAGGCGGAGGAGGAGGAGGAGGAGAAGGAGGAGGAGGCGGCGGTGGCGGCGGTGGCGGCGGTGGCGGCGGTGGCGGTGGAGACGGCGGCGGAGGCAGCGGTGGAGGCGGTGGAGACGCGGCGGCGGCGGCGGTGGTGGCGGCGGCGGCGGCGGCGGCGGCGGCGGCGGCGGCGGCGGCGGCGGCGGCGGCGGCGGCGGAGGAGGAGGAGGAGGAGGAGGAGGAGGAGGAGGAGGAGGAGGAGGTGGAGGAGCGAGCGAGCGACAGAACCGATGGGAGGAGAAAGGACAGAAAATTGGGTGGAGGAGCTAGAAAAGCACTTCTCTTCGAGTGGAGTTGCAAGTTTTACATGTTTTTCGTCAGGAGCTGTTGCCGCTAGGGGAGTTACTGCTATTTTACAAGTGGTAACAGTATTCGGAGTGATATTTCAAAAACTGGGGATATCAAACTTGATCTGGTATCGCGAATGTTTTCTTTCCTCTTCAATTTTGACGTGATATATATGGACGTCTCCTGTGATTTTATTTTAACGTGTCGGTTGAATTTTAGAAGTGCAAGTAATATAATAATTTCGTAACGTCAATATTGCTATTGTGCATTGTTTGCTGATCATGAGAAGCATTTTCTACAGTGAATAATTACCAATACTTTGACATAACCACGACGATGAGCTCTTAAAAACTTCCTTCAAATATAATGCAAAAATTGTACCGTATTACGTACCTTCTAACGAATGGGTTAATTGAAAACTGTAGGCAAACTGTCGTACGCATGTTGCCTTTATCATTTACTTGCAAAAAATATTTAAAATGTTCTACATGAATGGTGCATTCACTCACGTTCAACAAGAATCGAACTAAAAATTGCATCGTACAGCAGAAGAGTGTGTTACGATTTTATAAGTATATTTAATCATTTTTTTCTATTACCTCTTCCTTAACGAGTAGATCGGTTCTGGAGACAGGAAGTTGAGAAGTTATTCCCACATGGCGTCTTTGTCCGGATTTGAAGAAATGAAGAGGGTTGAGAAGTTATTCCCACATGGCGTCTTTGTCCGGATTTGAAGAAATGAAGAGGAACAGAAGATGGCCGAGAACCGTAATTTTTTGTATATAAATTCGCTTGGAAATGGAAGGAAACCACCAATCAGCAGAGAAGACCTAAGGCACACAATTCCTGCAGGCACCGCAAACTACTCATAAACTACACATAAAACATAAAACTAATGTTCGGAACTTTCCCGTGATTAAGCCTGTGATTTTACAATCTACAATATTCTCCATCGTTACTTTGCCAGAAACATCATATTGGCTCGCACTGATACAGGCTATAAAGTATATGAGGGAATATATCGATGATCTGTCAAGAAAAGGGTTAAAGAAATGGGATCATGAAATTCTTTCATTCCAATCATCTCTCCTAAGATGGATGGACGAGTCTTCTCATATTCTTTTCTATTCTTGCATGTTAATGAACTAATGGGACGCATAAGTTAAGAAAGAGACTACGCAGAACTCGGTCTCTTGTAGAACGAACAAGGATCGATAAGACGCCGCGAATCGACAAGGCGCCATGACATCGGCATTGCTTAGGGAGAGATGCATGTCCCAGCGAGGGGCGCTTGCTCAATGGAAGTGGGCGTTTTACGATCCTGTTGGCGGTGCGTCGTGGACGTCGCGTCTGACCCACAAGCACACAACTTTCTCCTCCCTCCGGAACGACAACCGCCCCCGCCTCTGCCTCTAGCACCGCACACCCCTTCCACAAAGCTTTTGCCTACGCCTCCGATCCCCCCGCACCTGTTCTCGCACCCGCACACGTCCACGCTTCGTCATACGCCGTCGCCACCACCTTCGCCCTCTTCCTCGACATCGCCTCTGCCCTCGCCCTCGCCCTCGCCCTCGCCCTCGCCCTCGCCCTCGCCCTCGCCCTCGCCCTCGCCCTCGCCCTCGCCCTCGCCCTCGCCCTCGTCCTCGCCCTCGCCCTCGTCCTCGCCCTCGCCCTCGCCCTCGCCCTCGCCCTCGCCCTCGCCCTCGCCCTCGCCCTCGCCCTCGCCCTCGCCCTCCCCCTCGCCCTCGCCCTCGCCCTCGCCCCCGCCCTCGCCCTCGCCCTCGCCCTCGCCCTCGCCCTCGCCCTCGCCCTCGCCCTCGCCCTCGCCCCCGCCCTCGCCCTCGCCCTCGCCCTCGCCCTCGCCCTCCCCCTCGCCCTCGCCCTCGCCCTCGCCCTCGCCCTCGCCCTCGCCCTCGCCCTCGCCCTCGCCCTCGCCCTCGCCCTCGCCCTCGCCCTCGCCCTCGCCACGGTTTTCCCGTATTGTCTTCACCCTGACTAATCCACCTTGGACCCCCTCACTCCAGAACCGGCGGTCACAGATAACCTCCCAACAATTGGAGTGGCGACGCATTAATGCAGTTGGGAACCACGCCAGGTGTGACAGAAGTACGTGGATTTTATTATTCATTTCATCCATAATTTAAGGAGACAATACAGTTTTTGTTTTACGAAAAGATTTTTATTCTTCCATTTTCGGTATTTTGTGCCAAAAGGCTTTAAACAAGCATTAAATTGCGGATTTTTTATTTTTTCTGATAATCTCCTTCAATGTGATACCTAACTTTGACAATAGAACGGTTTTCGCTCAGATGTTAAAATTCATCTGACATTTAGATGCCTGTGTCATTGTGCCGAGAAATCCTCAGCATTATAAAAAGTGTGTCCTCAGTTAAAAGCTGCAGAAACCCGCTTCTTTATTCACGTTAATTGCCCTAAATTCTATAATCATCATCTGCTATTCTCGTCAACCTCTTGCTACCGCTGATTATTCTCATTATAAAGCCGGAGGCAACATTTTCACTTTTGCGACTATCATCTCGTTTGTCTCCGACTCGCCACATTTGCCGCCTCAGACGCAAAGTGTGAGGAACTAAGACTCGTTGGTGCTATCGCCTCTGTCGCTCTCACACACAAACTTTCTTTTCTATCTCAATCTACTCTCTCAGAATTCCTCTCTCAAAGAGATGCACAATTTTCAAACTATATTTCTACAGTCATCTTTTGAGTTAATTTTCACATCAATCTGCTAAGGTATGCGCTTTTGATTCTACCCATGAAGCACCAGCACGTCTCGCCCTTTCTCTAGCACGTCTTGCAAATTAAAAAATTGCTGACTATCAAATAACACCATTTCATCATTTTATCGAGTAATATTTTCTGTGGTGTTGCATTTATAGTAATAAGTTTCAAAAAGTAAATATATCTCTTATTAATTGATTGTTATGCATTGAAAGTATTATTGCAAACGGTAATATTCTTATTTCAGCTATAAACATCAAATTAATACACAGCTCTATGAGACATGCTGTTTATTTTAACGCAGGTAACCCAGTAGCTTAAATAGCAATATGTGTATGGTTCTTTAACATAATGCAATTAAGTACAATCTCAAACGACTGCAGTTGCCAAATAGAAAACTCACCACAATTATTACATCTATCACCATTTTCATCTCACTATTACAGTCAGTAGTGGCATAATCACTAAGTCCAACTAAACCCACTACAAGCAACTTTTGTAATATAAACGTAATCACGAGCGCGAGAATAAAACAACACTATCGACAAAAACAACGACATCTACTGTGTCAGTTAGGACGCCAAAAGCATTTCTAACTCCTGGCCACCAACCCTACCATTGCCGAGAACACCACTGCCAATTGCATGTACAAATGTCATAGATGACACGGGTATTGGCATGGAAACGCTACCTAAATTCTCTCACATACACACCTATTCCCCTACATTTTCCCGCCTCCCCCTGCTCTCCCCTTCCTCCCTGTCCCATCCACGTCCTCGGGGCACAAGCCTAACAAGCGACCAACGTGTTAATTGCCGGAACAAACCTCTCGGCCCCGCTGTTTGCCTGGGTTTGTTTTCCCTTTCGTTTCACTCGCTTTCCTACGAGGGCGCGCACCGCGCCTGCCTCCTGCTAAGAGAGTGTACGTGCGCAGGGCAGCCTGGCTGAGCGGGAGTGCGTTAGGCGCGCCTCTTGCGCACACACACAGATGCGGTTTCTTTGCTTGTCTCTTGTTTCAAGCGGCTTCTGCTAGCAATAGTGCTGGATAAAACATGTTTAAGAATTTTGATCGGATTTAATCCTTGTCTGAAGGGGAATAATTATTCCTGGCTGCCTTAATAAACTGAAAACGTGCGGCGCTCAATATGTATCTTCTCATACTTGTGACTTCCTCCCGTCTTATTCACACACTTACAGCACACTTCCGTACAGTGCAATACCACATATTAGTCGCGCGACTTTTCTTGACGTCTCCCAGCGCGGGGTGCGGGGAGAGGAGGCTTCTCCCGACGTCACATCCAACGGGTGTTGCCAATTGTAACGTTGTTAATACTATTCGCGCCTCTTTCGCTCTTAATACAACAGGACATTATAGACGATGAAATATAACAAATAATAACGCAATGAATAGCAACCACAAGTGAAAATAATTAGATAACGTTAATATTGCTTATTAAGAAGATATGATATTACCGAAATCCGAATCGAATAAAACACAGGGCACAACACTAACAGCGAAAACGCGAGAACTGAATTCATTCGAAAGCAGAGCTTGGCAGCCCTGACAATCTTGCCGTGCCGTTTCGTGTGAGACCAATGTTGTGACCAGACCGTACCGAGTCGTGCTGTGTTGAGCACTAGGGAGCTCAGACGTCAAGAAAAGTCGCGCGACTAGTATGTCGGGAGTATAGAGCTTGTCCCATCTAGGGCGTTGAATAGAGTCCATCAAGCGCATATCTTGAAAACGAACATACCTATTCATCCTCGAATGAAAACGGAATAGCATAAATGAAAATATAATCCTAAAGTTTACAAATAAATAAACTACATTATATAGTAACATAATATTTTAAATAGTTATATGAAAAAATGAACAGCTTTATTTTACAATCCTGTCATAAAACACACATGTCAAGCATTTATACAAGCAAGTATTTAAGAGAAATTTGTAATTTGTAAAATTGGGAAGTTTGAAGTAATTTGGACTCCCAATTCAGGCTCGGCCAAAATCACATTGTGTGATTATTTCGTGTTTCCGGGGGGGAAATTGATATGGCTATTATTCCCGTAAGAGTAGAGCATGTTTTTATCACATGAGGTGGTGGATTTCTTCCTGTGCTGGATTGCGAGAACGTCACCTTGAGGTGTTTTCTCTTGAACAATTTCCCACAGCGGACCACTGCACCAATAGGAACAATCCCTAAGCTTCCGAATAATCGCCCGACATGTCTGGTTGTGTATTACACTTAAGAATGAGGGTGTGAAAGTACACTGCGGTCCAAAAAATAACCTTAGTCTCATTACGCTCCGTAATGGGTAGTAGGTTACTACAAAAACATCACTAAATTCAAATGGCAATTTGTAAGTTACTCTTGTTCAGAAACCGATTGGCTATGAACATACGAACAGTTCTTCTTAACAACAATGAATATAAAACACGCCAATTTCCAATTCACTGTGAATTGTTCTCATTTGGACGATAAGGAGTTAATCCTTCACACGCTACAACTGTTAGCAAGAACAAAATGACAAAAGAGAGCACTGTTAAGCCAACTAGTAGTGCAATAATGTGACACAGGCATCAGCGCTCCTTTCGAATTATTTTGAAGTTGTTACATTTATAACAAACTTGTGAAATCATCCGATTGTGCTGAGTTCATTTTATACCTTTCTGTAAGTCCAGAAAAATAATTAAATAAATGAAATTAAAATACCTCATTTTCTAAGGTCCAAAATATGTTAATAAGCATGAGAACTTATGTTTTACTACGTTTCGTTGAAGAAAAACAAGAATATCTCGCGGTATAAACAAGTGAACTTTTTTTTTTGGACTGCAGTGTAATTGAAGAGCGAATGACAGATCGCTCGCGGTCTGTGGCTTGTTTTGTTAGGGTACTTTTCGGGTATTCGCTTTGATAGGAGAAACCACAGGAAAATAACGACCCCCCCCCCCCAAATTCTCCTCCGGAAAACGACTGAATTCGACCTGCTGACTAGCTTGCGTCGAAAGTCCTGCCACCGTGGTGACTCGAACACTAGGACCTTGCTCTCAGAATCACTGCAGGGACATCCGTTAATGCCCTGAGTCACTTCAGCCGGCCAAAAACACATAATTAGTATGACGTATTCAATGGAACATTGTTTTGAAATGCGTGGCTGCGTTATTGATCGTGAATTCATGAGCCGTCGCCTAAAAGCTCAGCTGCACATTATCACCGATCAGACAATTACCTCGTTTCGGAACAAAACATTCATCTCCATAATTCAACCAGAGCTTCCCGCAGAGCCCCAAGGTTCCATTTACGCAACCGCGCGCCTCCACATCCAGCGACCGGGATGACCCGTGCCCTACACGTGTCGCCGCAAGGGACTCCTGACTCACGTTAATGCGAGAGAGCAGCACCGTCGAGCGGGTCGTGTCACCTGGCGGGTGCGGATACCCTCAGGCGCCGTCAACCCACTTGAATCAAAGCCCGAGGTGGCTTAAGTAGCCACCTGGCTCCTGTCAGCGGCGTCATCACCAGCGGACACAGCACTCCGCGTGGCCTCTCCCGGGACTAGCTTCGAGAGCTTCTCGACAGCCCGCACAGAGCCAGTGGGCGCGCGACGGGGAACCCCCTCAGGCGGTTGAATAATGGCGGCTGCGGGTCTAGGAACGCGAAACACGTTGCAATTGACCAATTTGTGACGAACTTTTAGAGCACATATATTATCTCTTTGCCGTGATATACAGTCCCTTCGCCATGATATACAGTCTCTTCGCCATAATATACACTCTCTTTGCCATAAGACATCTTATTCGGATTGGATGTAGTAAGAGGATGACAAAACAGGCATTAGTTCCTCAACTTCTATTTACAATACCAAGAATAGTGGTTACTTTACTAGAAATGGTCATTCAATATGTCTGGGATTTAATAAATATACTATTATATTTAAACACAAAATATAATTTTTTATAGACCGGGTTATATAGTAATAGAGTAACCTACGTCCTTCCGTCTGTCCGTCACTTCCGGTTACACTCTATCCAGTCCATCAATTAAGACAAATGACTTGTAATTTGGCGCATCTCGGTCTCCTTTTGAAAAACTTATCATAATATCAATCCAGACGATTCGAAAATATTTCTTGAAAACGCGTGTTTTTGTTTTTGTATTTTAAGCTACTAAAACGCGTATTAGGTGGTTTATAGCGTTTACAAAGGTGACCAATAGCTCCTTTGATTCCTCTTGATAAGACAAATCGATTCGCACAATTATTAGTAGTTTCCGTCAAGAATATTCTTGAAGAAAAAAATCGAGTTTCAAACCCCCAATAAGAACATTGATAAAATGCTCTGATTTTCTATACTCTCTCCGACATTTACATCAAATGATTGTTCATTCATAAGATTGGCAATAATTAGACCTAATTCTGTAACGAATATTCGAAAAACATGTTGGGGGTAGTTAAGCAAATAAAATTCATTTTGGGGAGTTTTAAAGCGAGGGGGGCGATCACAACCGATTGCTCTCGGCGAAACGAAACGATTAGCTTTATAGCCGGATCTTTACGAAATTTCTCCCGAATGTTCTGGAAAATTTCTAAATAAAAAGGCTTTTGGGGATTTGGAGACATCTGCATGGCTGAAATGATAGAATAACAATACTGCATTTCCATCTGAACTTGAATCCTTAGATTATAATACATTAAATTGAAGATAGATTTTTATTACATTTGCGAGAGTTAAATTTACTAATGTAACGAAACACTTAGTTTTAAAAACATATTTCTATCGATAGCTTTTCACGTATGACCTTATTTTTTAGAATGCTAGTGCCACGCAAATTTATTAATAAAAATGTATTTTAATTGTAGAGTATACAAAACTTGCCAATATGAAATACCCACTCCCGGAGGGATATTTTCTTCAAAGGAGTTTTGAATCACATTTGGTTTTGTAATCTTGGTCACGAAATTATTCAAATCAACACTATTAGGGTATAGATTTTACATTACTCGCTTAAAAATACCCGGGAATTATCTGTAACAATATTCGTATTCGCCACACAATCCAACAAAATATAAAATTCTGACATAATAAGTAGGCAGCAAGAATTATCTTTCTTAAGGTACCAAACAAGTAGATTGAATAGTAAGCTCAAAATTCTCTGGAACGGAATGTTAGGTAATTGTCTGTGTAATATTATTGAATTAGCTCTTTCGTGAGAAATATATTTAACCCAACATTTTGAAATGGAAAAGGGATAATGGGAATTCACTATCAGCTCGCGTTAATATTTATTGACACATTATTGGAATCACATATTGCTATTCAACATTTCATTTTTGTTTCGTTTCAGTGGAGATATTCACTTCCATATTAGATTATTCACCTATTTACTTCCGCCTTACTTATTAATGTAACACCTAAAAATAAATGAGATCGATCCTTTGGTTCAATAAATCAGAGTTAACTGAGTAACAAGAAAACTTTCTATTTGCAAGAAACGTGGGTTATTTCATGTGATGAAAATTTGTCTGAAATTTAGCTGCATATGGTAAACAACTTATAAAAAATGAACCAGTATCAACATTTGAAAAATACTTGCTCTTAAAACTTCCCTTCCACTGCGATGGTTTTTCAAGAAGTTCCAAAACCTGTTTGAAAGCTGAAGAAAGTCGTCTTCACTTCGATCCTGCAAAACGACTTGTTAGAAATCTACGCGGTATAATAATAGCCCACATATCGTACATGTGTTACGACTATATACCTTCAAAACTAACTTGTCTGTGGCGAGGGTGTTCCAACTAAAATAAAAAACCTAAAACGTATTGTCATTGAAGTACGAGTAAAGAGATTTATATGATATATTTATATTTCAAACGAATCGTTTGAATTGGCATGAAGGAATTAATATTTCATCACTATCAAGAGAACTATAAAATCAGGTATATTTGACTTTTCTGAGTAGTGTGGGGAGCGTTTGTAACGTTTTTTTTATAATAATATCAAATTTTCACCTGAATTTCCTCATCTCAGCAAAAACATCTAAATTTCTACAATACAATATCTGTTCACTTCTCATTCATATGAAAGAATTTTGAAACGTCTATTACTTCGCTAATTCTCCAAATATTTATCGAAAATAAATTGATTAATTGACGTTTCCTCGAACGACATCATGCTGTAGTCATTGGTCTCGTTAGCGTTGTAAATACTTTTATGCCTTGAGGTGGCGGGGTTCCGCCCCGCTGGACGGTAAGACCTGGCAATGACCTACACGAAGACTTGCGTAGCTTCTTTCTCCAAGTACCTCCCAGCGGGGATCCGTACCAGCCGGCAAGTTCTAAGTTATACTGCCTCCCGTCATGTGTGGTAGAGTAGTACATGGAATTAACTGTAAGAGTGTGTAAGGGGAGAGGATATGACAGGGATGAGAAAGGAAATATCGTGCACAACCCAGGACCGATGAGTTAGCGTACTGGCCTGCATTTGCCTCACATATTTGAAAAAAAACACGGAAAATTACCAATCAGGGCGGTAGAATTATCAGACAGCGGTTGAACTCGACCCATCCATAGAGCTAGTATCGAAAATCTGCCTCCGTCGGTGCTCGAATGCTAAGACCTCCCGGTCAGAGACGCTGCTGATATATCAGCAACGCTGAATCTGAGCCAACTAAGCCGGTTTGATCTCCGTCAAAGTGTCAGCGACCGTCTGGAAGTGCTACAAAGAACTCGGGCTGCATATCCGGCGAGCGGGTCGCGGATTCCTGCAGGGAAACCTGTTTAGCAAACCCGACACCGAACGAGAAGCAAGATCCTCGCGCGGGGAGAAACGACGTCTACGGCGGCGGCGGCGGCGCAGGTCTGTGCTACACAGCATCCACCAACAATGGTGTAGCTCGAGAAAGGCCGAGATAGAAAAAGTCGAACGCCCTCAAGGCAGGAAACGAGGACAAGCGGACCCAGTGGGTAGGGGTGGAAGGGGGGTAGGACTGTGGAAGCGGAGAAAGTGGGAGGGCGCGTGGGGGGGGGATAGGTTGAAGGAAGGACCGAGTCGTCAAAGAGGTGTCCTCGCAACTGATGGGGTAGCGCGGGAAGAGAATACGTTCGGTAAGGAAGCAGGTTTGGATGCAACTGTCTGGAATCTTGCTCCACTTGTGAGTGGCAATTGAAGAAAGAAACAGGTGAATGAGGAAAAGGAATGAAGCGGCAGTATTTTTGAAGATGATTGGAATCGGAGAAGAAACAAGCAACTATAAAATAAATATGGCAGATTGCAGAATAATTCTTTAGATACATTTGTGAAGAAAGGGAGATATCCACACAAGAACCCAGAGTCAATGCCGCAATAATGCAAGAAAGAATTACATAGCGACATAAACGATATCAACGATAAAAATGGCAGCAAGAGTAATAGATAAAAACGTGAGTTCAAGAGGTTACGTCAATAATGGAGCATTTTCCAACATAAATAACAAAGAAAGCCGGTGGTGATGATGTAGACAGTTATTATGAAAGAAAAGAAAGTCAAAGTCATACTCTACGTGTATTCTGCTGTAAAAAAGAGTAAGCAGAGCAGCTATGTGAAGAGATGAGATGGTGAGTGACAGGAGGCGAAGAAACAGGCGGACGACGCGTGTGGTACAGGGTGAAATGTGAACGGCGTGGGGACGAGGCGATCGACAACGGGCTGAACGCACGGCGGTCACGTGGTTTTTGATGGGTTAGAGATGGTGCAGCCAAGCAGAGGAGGCGCTGTGCAGTGTGCGAGGAGGCTGCGACGAGCAAATAGGCTTTGAGATAGAGGTGCCGGGGACGGAGTGAGGCAGGAGGGGGGAGTTGAAAATGAGGGATGACGACGTTGGCGACGGGGAGGTTGACGGTGGGGGAGAGGGCGGCGAAGAATGACGGCGCGGGGGATTGGGTAACGACTTGGGGGGACGATGGAAGGTCACGGTGTGGGCTTATGGCGGACAGGTGACGGCGGAGTTAGGAGTCATTTAGGTAATGCCGAAGAGGGGTCTGCGGGATGACGGCGGGGAGTGTCGGCAGGAGTTGACGGGGATTGAGGGTAGAGGGTGACGTCGGTGTGACGTCGGTGTGACGTCGGTGTGACGTCGGTGTGACGTCGGTGTGACGTCGGTGTGACGTCGGTGTGACGTCGGGGTGACGTCGGGGTGACGTCGGGGTGACGTCGGGGGGACGTCGGGGGGACGTCGGGGGGACGCGGGCGGATCGGAGTGGGGCGGGGCGGAGCGGGGCGGGTCGGAGCGGGGTCGGGCGGAGAGGGGCGGGTCGGAGCGGGGCGGGGCGAGGCGGGGCGGGACGGAGTGGGACGGGGCGGGGGCGGGATTGAGCATTTGTGGCAACTGAGAGTCTTCGCGACGACAAAGGGCGGTGGGTGCAGAGGACGATGGAAAAATATTTCCCCATATTCTCGCAAATCGTCTCCACGTTCTTAAGCCGGAGAGACTTTTAGTCGGTGAGATGGAAGAGCCTTTTTGGGAAGGAGGAGATGTTCATCCGATGTCATACGATGTTCATTCTCCGCAGGACAGTAGAGATGAAAGAAGATCGTAGAAGACAACGTATTTCATCGTAAAGTTCTTTTCTTCAGTTATAAACTTTGTCAGGTCAAAGGAAACTTCTTTTCCAGTGCATTAAAAAATATTTTATTACTTCACTGAAAGACCGGATAATGTAATCCACTGTTTGCACATATCACTTTTTAAATAAATTTGTTGTCAACATATCCACTGAGATAGCTTTTAACTAAGTTTAAAGATCATCGTATAAAATTGATCAGAGATCCTTGACATAAATTCAATTTTCTTCTTGTACGTATTTAGTCACTCTATATAATACTAATACTATCTTACGAAAGGAATGAAGTACATTTTATTATTTTAAAACAATCGTATTCTAATCCTGACATGCTTATTAAATCTACGTCATTATCAAGTAAATCATTTCTCACTACGGTAATATGCGGTAGTTATCTCAGATATAGTAGAATATACTTAACCTGTCACGGAAACAACCTGTCAGACTTCATGCGCAGTGCATTTCAACGGCTACTTCCGTTACTCGATTCGTTGGAAGGGAAAATGTGAAATAAAGAGTGTGACATGGCTGGCCTATTCTCATTTCAGTAATGTGCACACGTTCGTAATTCAGTTTCTACATTATTGAATTCCATAAATTGCATCAGTGATTCAAAATGAATGTGACATTGTTTTACGCCACCCGTCAACACAATAGAACGCTTTAAACGTCAACACAAAATATAAGCCCCACAATAAAGGTTTGCACACCATTGCTAAGCACAAAACGCGAAAGAATATTGTTTGCGAACAATCATAGCAGTTGTAATAGCGACAGAATGTTGCATAGATGTGTGATGAAGGGCAATTTTAATATACAAGCGAATACCACATCATTTGACAATCGTAAAAATATTGGAAACCTCGAATCGGAAAATATTTGCAAACAAATGATTGTAGTTTATTTCATGTGATCCACAGTTTTAGTGGTCTGGAGCAAAAAATTCTCTCAAATGAAAACGTTCGTCAGAGAACAGTCAGAGAGTTACAAACTGAAAAAGAGAATTATTTAAATAATTTTCATGCTGGAGAATACAAAGATATGATAATAATTATTATAATGTATTAGCTGCGCGCATTACAAACTCGAATAACTCTATTATATAATATACTATATAAAATTATATATAAGTAACACCACTTCTCTCATTTTAATTAGGTAATAAATAATCCTTTCATCATGAGCTTTCAACACATTTAAGTAACAATTTCAGTTCTAAGATGTTATTTTTTGTCAGAAACTCACCAACAACAACGATTGCATTGAAAGTTTCTATGACATCATAGATCTCTCACTAGCTATCTGAAAAGAAACTCAATAGTTTACAAAAACTATCCAATTATACAAATTCTAGTGGGAATGAACGCCATATTTTCCTCCTCTTGGTGTAACAAGTTATTACTCGATGTCTACTAATTTTTTTAAGTGAATGACGTCAATTAAAGATTTACGGTTGCGATATAAATTTATTGAAAATGAAATCACTGGTTTTTGAGTTGTAAGGAGAAGTTCACACTATTGGAGATACAAGAAAAATTCGAAAATGAATTTGAAGTTAACAATTTTCAAAATTTTATAGATTTTAATGAAAATATAAACTAAAATTTTTATACATGAACTTTGTTTTATTCCAGCAATATATCGAAAGAAAAAAATGCAAAAAATGTTTGAGAAAAATTTGAAAATATTCTTAATGATCCCCGGAATTGGTTAATTGGACAATTGGTTCTTTCTTTTGAGGTATTTACGAAGTTTCAGTTCAAACGCTTATAAACTGACAGACACGCATAACACATACCTTCATCTATTTATACAGATTTTCGGCAAAATTGCATATATTCCCTAACCATCCCCATGAATATTATTAATCTTTGGAACAGCACTAATATACCTTAATTTGGAGGTGTTTGCAAAGTGACAACAAGGAAAAAACCTTCAACACGGATTTTCCAACCGAAAGTTTGACACCATATTGTTAAAATGATTCCAATACTTTTCCTTTTTATGCTATTATATAGAGCGGAAAATTAAAAAAACTACGGAAGGATGCACGCTGTACACTGGCAGAACCTTTGCATTACAAAGATAGACTACAGGTAACGCAGTCCATTTTCACCGAATTTTCTGGTGAATTCCCTCTCATAGTTTCGTTCGCCAATAATCCTGCTCCGCCGCATTACTACCACTCGGATGCGTCGAATTTGCGAGCAGCGATTCCGAAAACCGAACATCTGGGGCAGACGCCGAGGCGGTGGCGGCGGCGGCGTTCCACACTGGGCCAAAGCCTCATTCAAAGAGGAGGGGACGTATGCCCATTGATGTCGAAATTGTACCCAGCTTGAGTGCTCCACAGTGATTGTTAGTGATTCTGGGCGTGTCAACTACTGAGGTCATTAGTCCAGTTAGTGTAGTGCATGTTTTCTCATCGAGTGATGGCGGTGGTCTTCCTCCGCAGGATGGCGAGATCCGGCGCCGACCTACCTTCGACTAGCGGGGTTTTCCCGTACAAGGTATCTCCTAGCAGCGGGGCACTGCTCCAGCCAGGACAAGCTCTAAGCCCTCGATCGGTCTCGCGGCATCTGTGGTAGTGTAGTGCATGTTAGCATAAGTGTGTGTGTGTGTGTAAGGGATGAGGATAAGACAAAGAAGACGAGGGAAAGATTGCGTGCGGTTCGTGGCTCGTCTGCTAGGGTACTGATCAGGCATTCGCCTGGTGTGGATCGGATGAACCACGGTAAACTACCGATCATAGAAGCCGGTCGCTAGAATTCTAATCCAGACAGCAGTTGAATTCGATCTAGCTATGTAGCTAGGGTCGAAAATCCTGCCGTCGTCGGGAGTCAAACCTAGAATCTTCAGTTCAGAGGCACTGCAATGACATCAGTTAATACACTGAGCCACCTCTTCCGGATTGAGTGCTCCAATCCAAAGACATCAATAACTACATGATTAAAATGGAGGCTTGCTACAGATCTAATAGGCACGGTGAGTTATGTATATTATCTTCATTGTTACCCGCATCATATTTATTCCCATCTCGATCAGGTTCTTCGTCTAATTTATCTTGAGTCATCGAGCATGTTCTGAGATGTCCCCTTGCTGAAAATGTTGCTTCATTCAGCTCGCGTTTCGTTAAACTCTCTTTGCTAGTGGCGGGAATAGGAAAAAGGTGCATTTTTATTTAATCCGGAATACAATAAAATATTTTTTGTTTTGTACAATACAATAAAATATTTTTTGCTGTTGCAAATACATTTTTATTACTCAAGTGCGAACATTTCTAGCTTTTCAAATATTGCATTCAGGCTTGTAGGTACCTTCTTTATACACAATTCAATGCACACTGAATGTAGTAAAAAAGGCTTCGAGACTTTCGAAAACAAGCGCATATTCTTTTCCACTTACGGTTACTTGTGCGTGTAGTCCATACACATACTTTACACACGGAATTTAGTTTTTTCAAAAAAAAATTAAATTCAACGAATGAAATAATTTAAACGAGGTATTACGGCTCACACTTAAGAAAGAACTAATTCCAACAACAATCCATTTTTAATAACCCATTAATATACAATATCTCAATTTTTCTCATTAATGTTACAACTAAAATATAAATGATAAAACTAAATGCCATTTTTTTCTTTTTCTTTCAATCAGAGCCAACGCTCAAATGAATGTTTTCGTTGTGTTGCTACGTTATGCAGCACTGTAGAGTCAAAACGAAAATGGTATTAGAACATCTCGAATTTGAAGCACAAAAGAGTGTGTAACAATCTTTTTTTTGTTTTTGAATATTAGAAAAGGCCGTGTGGAAGTAAATCAAGTAAAATGAGGATATCCATATATTTTATTTCGAGGGTCATAGAAACGAAGAAGTTACAAACGTTTGAAAAGACTGCTTGATTCACGCAATCACAATATTTTCAATGTTTTGTTCAAAGTATGAAATTTTATTTTATCTTCATCCAATATCTCAATCTTTAAGGAGTATTCTAGCTCCTACCAAATTTTGAACATTTCCTAGAGGCGGACCAGAGATAGAGTCGACTACACTTGAAATATGTTAATAATAATGGTTTTAACATTATCAACCTTTGATATCTGAATAATAATAATAATAATAATAATAATAATAATAATAATAATAATAATAATAATAATAACAACAGCTAGAAGTAGAAAAATTGTGTCATATTGATTTAAAATTAACTAATTTATTTTGTGAAAGAACTAAATTATTTGCTCATTAAATAAACGTGTAGCAATGAATTGATATTGGTCTTAAGCTAGTACCCTAAACATTTGACCTTAATAAGAAATACGAAGAACCAAATATTAACCTAAATAAAAATAATTATTCCTAGTCAAAATATTGATACGTAATTAATATAAATATTAGAGTAAATAAGTAAATAGCAAAAAGGTTATCAAAAGCACTAATTTAAACTTAACAAAATGGTTTACATTGATTTATTTTTCTCGTATGGGCCAACTGACTGAGCAGCCGCTGCAATGCCTCCGATGGGAAGTACTAGTTTTAGCCTCGTCGGTTGCTAATTTTCGACGTCAGCTTAATGGTTAGGTCGAATTCAGTCGCAGTCTGCAAAATAATTTTAAAATCGTCTGCTCTGATCGGTAGTTTTCCGTGATTTCTATCACCAGTAGCAGTCGACGACTCCTCTAACGAGTACTTTAACAAAATATTTCTATTCTCACCCTGTCCTTTCTCCTTCCCTTACTCACCCACACACATACACATACGCATTTACGAGTATATAAAGCATACTACCACACGTATAACGAGTCCAGTCGATAACTTCAGAGGTTGTTCAGATTCGGGCGGTGCCCCGCTAAGATACCTGGAGAGCAACACTTCCAGTTAGCTGACCCAACCTGTAGGTCATCTCCGGATCTCCCGTTCCGACGACGAAGAAGAACCACCTTCTTGAGATACAAAAATCACCGCACTTACCGGTCTAATGGGCGTAGAATTTGACGCACCCAGAAACGCATAATAATCAATCGTATGGTCCGCATATTTTTTAAACTGTTTTTCAGTAGTAATACCTGCATGGGAAGATGAGAATATTCAGGGCCATTTGGGCGCACTGTGCGGCGGGGGCGGAGGCAGTGTGTGCGGGTGGGGGCGGGGGCGGGGGCCCGCTCGTGGCATCCGAGCAGACGAGCGTCCGAGAGAGAGGCGTGGCCCCGCGTATTCCCCAACCCCATCGCATTAACGCAGCCGGGCGACACCGGCGGCCGGGGGAGGGAAGAGGCGGGCGCGACAATCGGAAACAACTGCCTGGCGGCGGTGCGCACCTGGCGGCGAGCCAGCGAAGCACGGCCGCCGCTCGGAGCCAGGCCGCCCGGAGGCCCAGCCACCCACCCGGAGCCAGGCGGAGCATCCCGGAGAGGGGCTCGCATGCAAAGCGGTACAAAGACAAATCGTACTGCGCCCGCTATATATAAACAGGCGCTGCTTGAGTACTTAACGGCTAGGTTCTAGGCGCGTTGTCGCTTGGCTTTTAAACGGTTCTAAGCACGGAGCAGGTTTCTATTTATGGTGCTGATCATATCCAGAAAGTAACTGAGGAGCGCCACAATCAATTTTAGGCTATGAAATTAACCTGTTTCCTTTGTAGGCTTACTACTCCTCAAAGTTGGCTCCTTCTTCTTAGCAGGTAATCTCAGAGGAGATTGCCGATGATGGTAGCGTGAAAATGGGTCAATGTTGATGAAAAGCCTAATGGTATTAGAAAACCAACCACGCAATATCCACATGGAGAAAATCCCTTAGCCTTACACGGAATTTGGATTCATAGCATTCACCTTCACATACATGGATGCGGTTCCGTGCTACTGAACTAACAGCGTAGAAATGGAATAAATACTCCACTCTATTTACACTTGTTTTCGGTGCATATTATTAATTTGAATTCCATAATATTCCATGCATATTATTAGTTAGTGAATATAGTTTGCGTATTATTTGTAATAATCAGATATGCACCTTGGTCAATCATTTCAAATAAATTATCCTTTATGACTGATCCAAATTCTGCATTTAGTTAAAGATGCTTGTGCACGGGCTGGAGATTGAACCTAGAAATTATCACCCACCAAGAAATTTTATTCACTATTTATCAACTCCAAATATTTACTGGTAGTTTGAAGAAGTTATAAGGTTATGTACCTTATGATCCACGATGTTAATTAAGCCATAACTACAAATATTACCTCATCGACGTTCGACTTTCAAATTTTACAAAGTCATAGTAATTTTAATTTTACTGCTTAAATTCATCATACGTAGAAAGACAAACACAACACAAAACAAGATACAAAAAATTATCCCCAATTCACTAATAAAAACTTAGTATCCAGTTCAAGGAAATTCGAACAAAAATGCAATATGAAACTATGTGCGCGTTAGCGGCCGCCGTCTAATTGATTTCCGGACTAATAACGAGGTTCAGTGCAAAATGTTTTCGAGATGTTTCCTCTGCAGTTGCAGATGTTTCTTCTGCATCATGACTCTAGGTGCTGTTGCTAGGACGAAGAAATATCTTGGGCGGCTCATGGATAACTGACGAACGATCATTAACGATATCATTCGTGAACTACCAGGTTTCTGCAATCGCACGACCAATCATAATGCCTACCACAACTGCAGGCATAATGTCTGAAAAAAAATGTTCCGTTACAGCAGCTTACCAAACTAGAAAATAATAAAGTTTGCAATATGTTAATGACAATTCTACGTCAATTTCACGACAATCTTTGCAAAATTATCCTTGTTTCGTATACTATACGGCGTCAACGAAATACCTCACTGACAGTCTAAAGAACGACAAGTGTTCTGTGCGACCGACAACCACCACAATAGTTGAAAATCGCATCCTCCAGATTGCGTTCGGGCTCCAGCCCCGCCTCTACTCTGTGTTTATGTTGTTTACTCTTTCTCGTATTCCACACCATCTCTATAAATTTACGTTTCCGAGAAGCTTTTATCGGGAGTGGAGGAGACGAGAGGAGAGGAGAGGAGAATTGGCGTTTTATGTATCTGTAGAAACGTGGGCTTCTTCCTCCGCGGGAGGAATTGTTGTTAATGCATTTTCATCCAGACGTATGCTGGAGACGGTTGCGTGACTGTGTCTTCAGTCTATAACAAGAAGTTACTGTAGGTGCTTATATCTAGAAAATGTTGATAATTCTGCTTTACTACTCGTCAAAAATGTTATACGTGTTTTATTATAAAGAGAAGCCTCGATTGGAACAACTGTCTTCATTCCGTTTTACAAAACATTGACTCGTGTGGAGAGTCGGCACTTGAGCCACGAAATGTAGCTATTGCATAATTGTAAAACTGAAATGTTTTTGTGTAAATTACATGTACTTATAGTGTTTTAAAAAGGCATGAATAGAAAGTCACAGAAAACTATACCAGACGTTTAAATATATTGGCTAAATCCATACCCGAATTAGTAACCTACAGCATGTATCGTATTTCCCAATTTGTAACCCAGATCACTTTCAGCAACATTATTTTAATATGAGGACGTACTCTGATGTCTTTGGCCCAAAATGAACTATTTTAAATTGAGATGTACAGACAACATGGTCTATCGCGTTATATTATTTGGCAAACCACGAGGACCTGATGCTCGTTTTACCGAATCCCTTAAATTCACGAATTAGAGAAACAAAAAGGAGAAAAGCTTGTTGGGCACTCTCATCTAGAGTTAACAAGATTATCGTTTAATTTGAGTTCTATTCGAAGGTGAAAACGAATTGTTCTAGCACGCTCGTGTATTTTTTTCATACTTTTCGTTTCAATATGTATATTTCTTTTACATATCCTCTACCTACAAAAAAAGAAAGTTTTTTTACCAACGATATTTTCTTAGTTGAAGAAATGCAAAATTCCTGCATTCTATTCTTTGATACAATAGTCAAACTAGACCCGGCGTGCGTATTTATCTAGTCCCATGATACTTTGTCGGTGCCCAGGTACTAAATATTTAGGCAACCCACAAGATAATTAAATTGAAACATAATCGACTCGATTATTTTAATGTTGATGAAAAATCGACCTCTCATATTCAGTGTCAACCGAGATTAAAGGTAGAAAATATATCTTTCATTTCAAGGTTGTAGAATGAAATAAAACCTTAATACAATCTCTCCTTAAAGATTACCCTCCTTTGTGCTTTACTCTATTGGATTAAAACTGCCTTCCTTTTGAAGCAACTTATCATTACTACTCACTTTATGTTCCAGTACGCGGCCAAGTACCAGTTTGGCTATCAAGTGCGCGACCCCAAGCACGGCAGCTACTTCGGCCACTCGGAGTCGCGCGACGGACACGTGACCAAGGGACACTACCACGTGCTGTTGCCCGACGGCCGCCTGCAGAACGTGCAGTACTACGCCGATCTCACAGGCTTCCATGCACAAGTGTCGTACAACGGCGTTGCCAAGCACACGCACAGCCCCGCGCATGCGGCATGAGCCTTACGATGCACGGTACGGCCAACCGCAGGGAGCTGACGCCCAGGTAATATTCTTTGCGACCTATCACAGCATATCAATGCAATTCCAGAAAATCAAATCCCATCAGAGCCAATCCCTTCAGAGCCAATCCCATCAGATCCAATCCCATCAGATACAACTCCATCAGATACAACTCCATCAGAGCGAAAGCCATCAGAGCGAAAGCCATCAGGCCAAAGCCATCAGATCCAATGCCATCAGATCCAATGCCATCAGATCCAATGCCATCAGATCCAATGCCATCAGATCCAATGCCACCCAATTCATACCAAACACCTTCATACCAAACACCTTCATACCAAAAACACCTTCATACCAAACACCTTCATACCAAACACCTTTCACGTCAAACCACGTCAAACCCCTTCACGTCAAACCCCTTCACGTCAAACCCTTCTCAAACCCTTCGTCAAACCCCTTCGTCAAACCCTTCTCCAACCCTTCACGTCAAACCACCTCACGTCAAACCACCTCACGTCAAACCACCTCAACCACCTCACGTCCAACCACCTCACGTCCAACCACCTCACGTCCAACCACCTCGTCAAACCACCTCACGTCCAACCACCTCACGTCCAACCACCTCACGTCCAACCACCTCACGTCCAACCACCTCACGTCAACCACCTCACGTCAAACCACCTCACGTCAAACCACCTCGTCAAACCACCTCGTCAAACCACCTCACGTCAAACCAACTCGCTTCAAACCAACTCGTCAAACTCCTTCACGTCAAACCTATTCACGTCAAACTCCTTCACGTCAAACCTATTCACGTCAAACTCTTCACGTCAAACCTATTCACGTCAAACTTCACGTCAAACCTATTCACGTCAAACTCCTTCTTGTCAAACCTACTCACTGCTCACGTCAAACCTACTCACGTCAAACTCCTTCGTCAAACCAACTCATGTCAAACTCCTTCACGTCAAACCAACTCATGTCAAACTCCTTCACGTCAAACTCCTTCGTCAAACTCCTTCACGTCAAACTCCTTCGTCAAACTCCTTCACGTCAAACTCCTTCACGTCAAACTCCTTCGTCAAACTCCTTCACGTCAAACTCCTTCGTCAAACTCCTTCACGTCAAACTCCTTCACGTCAAACTCCTTCGTCAAACTCCTTCACGTCAAACTCCTTCACGTCAAACTCCTTCGTCAAACTCCACGTCAAACTCCTTCACGTCAAACTCCTTCACGTCAAACTCCTTCAGTCAAACTCCTTCACGTCAAACTCCTTCACGTCAAACTCCTTCACGTCAAACTCCTTCACGTCAAACTCCTTCACGTCAAACTCCTTCACGTCAAACTCCTTCGTCAAACTCCTTCACGTCAAACTCCTTCGTCATCCTTCGTCAAACTCCTTCACGTCAAACTCCTTCACGTCAAACTCACGTCAAACTCCTTCACGTCAAACTCCTTCACGTCAAACTCCTTCACGTCAAACTCCTTCGTCAAACTCCTTCGTCAAACTCCTTCACGTCAAACTCCTTCACGTCAAACTCCTTCACGTCAAACTCCTTCACGTCAAACTCCTTCACGTCAAACTCCTTCACGTCAAACTCCTTCACGTCGTCAAACTCCTTCACGTCAAACTCCTTCGTCAAACTCCTTCACGTCAAACTCCTTCACGTCAAACTCCTTCACGTCAAACTCCTTCACGTCAAACTCCTTCGTCAAACCACTCGTCATCACGTCAAACCGACTCACGTCAAACCGACTCGTCAAACCGACTCACGTCAAACCGACTCACGTCAAACCGACTCACGTCAAACCGACTCACGTCAAACCGACTCACGTCAAACCGACTCACGTCAAACCGACTCACGTCAAACCGACTCACATCAAACCGACTCACGTCAAACTCCTTGTCAAACCAATTCGTCAAACCTCATAGCCTCCTCATATCAAACCTCCTCATATCAAACCTCCTCATATCAAACCTCCTCATATCAAACCTCCTCATATCAAACCTCCTCATATCAAACCTCCTCATATCAAACCTCCTCATATCAAACCTCCTCATATCAAACCGCATTCAGCACTTCATATCAAACCACTTCATATCAAACCACTTCATATTCAAACTCCTTCACGTCAAACCAATGCACGTCAAACTTCCTCACGTCAAACGTCAAACCTCCTCATATCAAACCACTTCATATGAAACCACTTCATTTCAAACCACTTCATATCAAATCACTTCATATCAAACCACTTCATATCAAACCACTTCATATCAAACCACTTCATATCAAACCACTTCATATCAAACCACTTCATATCAAACCACTTCATATCAAACCACTTCATATCAAACCACTTCATATCAAACCACTTCATATCAAACCAATACATATCAAATCACTTCATATCAAACCACTTCATATCGAACCACTTCATATCGAACCACTTCATATCGAACCACTTTATATTAAACCACTTCATATCAATCCGCTTCTTATAAAATCACTATGTGAATTGAGACTGTTCCAGATCGCTTCAGAAAAGTCGAACTAATTTTACTTCATTTCATGTCAATTTTTTTAGTTTCATTTTATTGCATTTCTTTTTAGTCCATATAATGTTGTTTTATTATTTTTATTTTACATCATTTTGTTTTGTCTCACATCATTTCAATTCGTTTGAATTCATTTTATTGCTGTTTTTGTCTTTTGCCTCCTTTTAACATAACCAATTATTATAATACTCGTAATAAGTGTCCACAAATTGTGTGACACCCTTCTGTAAATAAACATGTGATCAATTCATGAAAATTTTCGTTAACATAAGGAAATATATTAGCATATAAAGGTCGAATCAATAGTGAATATTAATGAAATCCTGAAGTGTATTGATTTTCGCACACTATCCCAGTCTGGAGCAACACGTTCGTGGACATTTCGTTCAGCGTCTTAATAACGCGGTCATATCGGGCGAGCGGAGACTGGGAGCTCGCGTGTGGAAGCGGGTCCCGCATGGCCGACCCACGCGCGCCATTATGTAAAAGAGATTTCAATATGGCCCCTGGGAGGAGAGTTCCATCTAAATGCTTTTGTAATGGTGCTAGCGGGCTCCGGGTAATCTAGACCAGCGGTCGCATACTGATGATCCCTGTACCAGTGGTGGCCCTCGTGAAAATTTTGGTGGTTCTCAGAAAAATTTGACACTTTACAATTATTCAATCTTTGTATTGTTTATTTATAAAATAAAGAATAATACTTTGGAACGTAGTTTAAACCAGCTGAAACAAGTACCACATTAACATATGCAACTCTTAAACAAACTATATTAACTTACTAAATAAGAATGCAATTACATAAAAATTTAGTTGAAAATAAGTAAGGGTTTACAATTTTTGTATTTCATCGTTACATTTTATATCAGTAAAATGCACCTAAGTTTTTTGATTATTATTTTGCAAACTGTGTTCTATTGAAACAATTCATTTTAGATGTTATGAATTCAATAGTCCTGACAATGAGATTCAAAAACTTGGCGGCCAGTGATCGTGATAATCCGGCAAGCCTCACCTGATATTAAGACCGGTTAAGTATCGCCGGTGTTGGCAGTAAGGACGGCGGTGACGGCGGTGACGGCGGTGACGGCGGTGACGGCGGTGACGGCGGTGACGGCGGTGAAGGCGGTGGGCGGTGTCGGTAGGGCGGCGGGGGCGGCGGTGACGGCGGTGACGGCGGCGGCGGTGTCGGTAGGGCGGCGGGGGCGGCGAGGGCGGCGGGGGTGGCGGTGTGGCGACGATTGTGGCGACGGCGGTGGCGGTGGTGGCATCCACGATGACAGCAACGACGAGACCTACTTTGCTGCAGATGACATGCATGCCAATCAGATTTCGTTTGAACGTATGCGAACCCTCAGGCTACGAGATTCCACAATACACTACATTCACCTAAAAAGCACGTAATTCTTACAAAAAAAGGTTCGTGCGTCAGTCCGTAAACAACGCTAGCGGTGAAACCCTAAGCAGAACTTGCCAGAGAAGATTTATATGTCCATGAGGTTATATGCAGTGTGAACATTTTGTAATGTAACTCGAAGGACCTAGTTTCTTCTTACGTTTCTGAGTTTTCGTTACATGGATAAAGTGCCAATGCATTTATGGGTTGTATGGTAAACAAACTTATCGAATACGTTTGCTTTATTCAGAATTTTTCAAAGAAAACACATGAAGGTAGGTTTTACCAGTGATAGTAAGGGATTAATAAAATATAAGGGATTAATGTCGTATTAAGGGATATAATAAAAATAAAATGCATTAAATTAAAAAAGAACAAGTTTGCAAACAAGGAGGAAGACTAAGTGACGGATCTGAGCAAGTATAGGGAAAAGTCGGGAAGTAATAGGAATGTGAGAAGACCCTTCTCCGCCAGATGTCGGTCTTAGTTAACTGTATCCAAGAGCTCTGTTTGAGAGAAAGTGAGATCATGGTAGAGTGGGATGTTGTCGGAGGGATTTAAATTGCCAGGGTTCTTTTACTTGCCACAAGAGTGACATGGCTACTGTGGATTTTCCGCCCTTCGAAAATCCGAGCTCCCTCGGCTGGGATCGAACCCGCGCACTGGAGTTCAGAGGCGAATAAGTTAACCCCTCGGCCACAGAGGCAGGGAAAATGGCGAAATACGCTCTAGATGCAATAATGAAATGAACAGAAAATGTAACGCAAATAAAACGAGTAGAATTAAAGTGAAAAATGCTAAAGTAAATGAAAGAATTGGAGCAAAAAATGGGATGGAGCAACGAGAAGTACGTAAAGGAAAAATAAGTAGTGCTTGAACGCGAGGTGGAATATAACTTTAAAATATTTGAAAGCCGTCGGTGGCACAGAGAACTGACTATCCAATCGATATGCGGGTCAGCTACGAACTGCAAAGTTTGCGCACAAGCAGACTCAACAGTACCAAGTGAAACGTTGTTGTTGGTCTTACCTAGAACGCTGTTGAACGTGGTCGGAAGGTCAAAACAAAAATAGTAGGACTTCCTTAACAATAGCATATCAATGTGTGTGGGTCAAAAAACTCTTCTGAATTTTCAGTGATATTTCATTTTTCAACGCGTATGGGATATTAACAAAAGCAATGTAAACCGTCCTCATGCGTAATTGCTTTGTGGAAACTCCGGTGTTTTCTTACAGCCACGCTTGACCATAATCACGATAGAATCTTATTTTAATATCAATCGATACTATAGAATAATTGAGAAGTCGGAGCAACATAGCGACTGTCGAAGTAGTACTTTAAACAAAGAAAGTCGCAATTTGTGTCCTTGTAGATACATCGCAAGTACTGAAAATTTTCTAAAAGTATATTCCTTTGCCATATCTCACAAACTGAAAATAATAAAACAAACATGTAGAAAATAATTGCTAACGAGAGAAATTATTATTGGTTCTTCAATACACAACTTTTCCTAAAATTGTATTGCAATTTATTCTGGTGTCTGGCGTAACCCACTCCTAATTCAGTGAACTGCGGGAATTAACTTTCGGCTTAAATAAAGTTCAAAAACGTCCTGTTTCTAAAATAGTATTTTTCTATTTACGTGTTCTCATATTCTCCTTTATTAGAAATTGTTTCTTTTTATTAAAATTCTCAAAGTAAGAAAACTAATCATTATTCATTAATAATATGACTTGAACAATCAATTATTTGAAGACGAATATGTGAAAAAAATATTTTATCAATAATTTTTAACTGCAGTGCTTAAATATAATGTACCAGTTTACAAATTTCTGGTAATTTGACTTTCGATCGTCTCTTAAAGAACCTTTAAAATTTTATGGATTATAGTATCTTTTAATTATAGGCAGTCAAATTCATAATATTTTTTTATACATTACATGGTCCAACGTTTTACAGACAGATTGTCTGCTTCAACAGGTATCTAAGCTTAACTTAATTAATTTAATACATATTTCAGCCAAAAATCAGTGTTGAGATTTTTGTAAAATTTCATTAAGATTGAAATATACGCATAAGTACATAAGAAACATTCAAAATTTAAAAACATCAGTTATGCTACCAAAGAATGCCTTATTATTACTGTGCAAATGTAAAACAATTAATACCTATGCTGAAATTGTTCAGCAAATGATTTGAATATACAGTTTTCAGAAATCATTGAAATACAAAATGTTTTAAATAGTTCAACATATAACTATAATCATTTAGATTTTTGTGATTGATCCGGTTGAGTAAACAAACCATAGGTAGTACACGAAACCTTTCCGTTCTTCATCCCTGTTCCACTGTGTTGGAATGTTCCTACGCCATCTGAGAGCAGCTACAGCAAAGGACGATTCCTGACGCCAACTTTATTGCATTCTGATGGCTTCCGCTTTAAAGTTCATCTCCTGTTTCTCATTGACTTCGCGACACTAGCGCCGCGACCCTACGTGGATTGGCCCAAATTGAGATTGCCTTTTCGGCCAATCGCACGCCGACCTCACCTCACTCGTTCCAAGAAAATGGCTGCATTTCCGTTGGAAGTGACTGGGGCTTGGCTTCAGAGTTCCGAAAGAGAAGAATCCCTACCGTCCTTGGCGATCGGAGATTTGTTTTGACGATGCACCCCCTGAATAGGAAAGGTGTCGGAAAGACTCCTGGCAGAATCCTTGTGTGCGACGGATCTGAAGGAGAAGAAATAAGGTTAGCCTTTTCTTTTCCAGCTTCATGTCTCGTAGAAGGTGGATCTGAAGAAGGAATACTTTTCCGCGTAATGAGATGTTCTCTGTTCAAATATTTTTCTTGTGAGTAAATACTAGCTCTTATCATTCTTTCGTTTAAATCTCTTTCTTGTCTACTTTTATGTTGGTTTGGTCGTATATTGTGAACTGTGGCATTTTTAATGCATTTTTTTCTTGAGGATATTACATTAAAGCAGAGTGGACACAGCCTTTATTATTTCACTGCCTTTATTATGCGTGTAACTAAGAAAGAAATTATTTTGGGTCAGATTTCCTACAAGTAGTTCCCGGGAAAGATTATTAACGTAACCTTCAAGTAAGGTACTAAAGCACAAGTCTTCTGTGTGGTTCAAGTGAACAATATTACGAAAGAAAAGAAATAAACCACATTGTTTTCACAACGCAAATAATAAATAATTTATTATTAAAGCACTCTATAGCACTTTTCAACAGATGTTCTATACATATCAATCGATAACAAAACTTAAGTCACGCGATCACAAACAGAAAAGATCGCGAATACAAAAATGTTAATAGTAAAATAAAACTAAAATCAACAAGTTAAGTTTCTTCATTACAACCTGCATTGGGATAAGTCTATTTCGATGACATTTAATCCTCTCTATGTAAAGAAATCATTAATTGAAATAAAGCTATGTAAAAAATAATCACTTGTTTTGCAAATTTAAAAAACCTAGCGTGTGTTAAAACTGCGATTGTTTTAATGTACAGTACATCTATCAGTTGCACACATATTATATATATATATATATATATATATATATATATATATATATATATATATATATATATATATATATATATTCAGTTGCATATGTAAGTGGAGAATTCTTGATTATGTTCTACAAGTTACGACATTTAACCACACATCCGCGTGTTCAAAATTCGTCGCCTCATCCTTCATCCGCTCAACCACCGCTACGGTGCACGAAATAGCGCGCGTGGCCCGTGCTGCTCAGCCTTTTTACGAGCGCCTGAAGCCCCTGCGCGCGACTGGCGGGCGGGCTCCTGAACGACAACGCGGAGACCGCCGAGAGAATTCGGCAACTACCCACGCTATCGGAGCACTCCTCACGAATTTTTTTGCCAACTGTCCCTTATACTATCCCTGCTAGTGTCTCTGCTTCTGCCACTGTCCTTGCCACTGTCCAAGCTACTTCCCTGCCACTGTCACTGTCCCTGCCCCTGCCCTTGTTCCTGCCACTGCCTCTGCCCCTGCCCCTGCCCCTGCCCCTGCCCCTGCCCCTGCCCCTGCCCCTGCCCCTGCCCCTGCCCCTGCCACTGTCCCTGCCACTGTCCCTGCCACTGTCCCTGCCACTGTCCCTGCCACTGTCCCTGCCACTGTCCCTGCCACTGTCCCTGCCACTGTCCCTGCCACTGTCCCTGCCACTGTCCCTGCCACTGTCCCTGCCACTGTCCCTGCCACTGTCCCTGCCACTGTCCCTGCCACTGTCCCTGCCACTGTCCCTGCCACTGTCCCTGCCACTGTCCCTGCCACTGTCCCTGCCACTGTCCCTGCCACTGTCCCTGCCACTGTCCCTGCCACTATCCTTTCGACTATCCGTGCGACTACCCTAGGGCAAGCCTTGCAACTTGCCCTCATGAGGGTTGAAGTTAACAATGAGCAACAAATTCGAGGAATTTTAAATGACCTTTAAAACCGCGGATAGATTAATATTTTGGAAAAAATGATCTCATTTTATATTTTGGCTTTAGACGGTTTTATTCTCTGATACCAACAACACATTTTTAATATTAAATTTACAGTTGTAGAAAATTATATCCTGCAGTCGAATTTCATTTATTACATAACATTAATAATCAATTCTTGATCGAAAAGTAATATCCATAGAAGTTAGACAATCTCGGGAAAATTCCTGACGCCGAAAAATTTGACAACTATGCATTATGCATCTCATAGACGATAAATAATTTTCAAATTTATTTCCAAAATTTTGATCTTGAAATATGCGAAACGTAAGCTGCCAAAACGAGACTGCACTCATTTCCACTTACGCGGAAGCAGAATATTTCCGCCAACGCTCTAATGCAGTAGGTCCCATCGTGCACTTTAAATCGCGTTAAAATTTGATCCGAGGGGAAAGTGCCCCCGTGTCGGAGCGAATTAAACACATCTCTGCCATCGTGAGCGAAGGGTGGGCGGCAGAACGTGCGAACTAGCGGCAGGACGAGAACGAATGGGGCAATTGAAACGATTAGTGCGCACCCTGTTGAGGTCATACATGATGGTTGACAAGGGGGAGGGGAGGAATTCAAACGGTAGCCCGGTGACATTTCACTTGGCGTGAGTAGTATGTATTATACAAGAGTTAAAGGTAGTATTAAATTTTGGAAAGTAGGGAAGATAACAATATTCTAAGCCTTTTGAAAAATGCCACTAAATGGTGATTAAAATATTCTACAAAATAACTCAATCATTTTTTGGGAGTAGGGGAAGAACAGCAATGAAAAATAACAGCATTCTCAGAACATAGAGAAATATAATAAAACCAGCTTTATTATTGAATATTACAATTATCCACCAACAATAATGACAATTATAAAAATTAGGACCTGTATTAAAACCGCTATAAATCGGCATGAAATTGAAATTACAGGAACGTGAATTAAGCTCTAGCAAGCACTTTTCTTTTAGGCGACATTTCTACATTGTTGAATACATTGTGGGTAGATATATGAAACAGTGGATTACTCGTTAAGGCGCAAAGTGTTCAGCCTCCTTTGACCTCCTCCTTTGACTCCTGGACGGGGGAGACATCACTGGTCTCCCGGCATTTGTTAGTGTAGTACATGTAAGTGTAAATGTGTAAATAAGGGATTGAGGATAGGACAAGAAAAGGGAAGGAAAGATCGCGCACAGTCTGTGGCCTGCTTGTTAGCATTCGCCTGATGTTGATAAAAAAAACACGGAAGATCAGAACAACCGGATGCTAGAATTCTCCTCCAGACAGCGACAGAAATCCACCTAGCTCTGTAGCAGGTATCGAAAATCCAGCCACCGTCGGGAGTTGAACGTAGGACCTCCCGGTCAGAGGCCTTGCAGTGCCATCCGTTGATTGGTTGGTTGGTTAGTGATTCCGGGCGCGTCAACAGCTTAGGTCATTAGTCCCGTAAGTGTAGTGCATTGTTTTCCCCATCGGAAGATGGCGGTGATCTCCTGCTGGATGGCGAGATCCGGCGCCGACCTACGTGCTAGCGGGGATTTCCCCTAACCTGAACTCTCCCACCAGTGGGGCACTGTCTCAGCCGGGACAAGCTTTAATCTCTCCCGGTCGACTGGTCAACCGGTCTCTCGGGACATGTAATAGTGTAGTGCATGTTAATGTAAGTATGCGTCTGTGAAGGGAGAGGATACGACAAGGAAGAGGAAGGAAATATCGCGAGCGGACCGTGGCCCGTTTGTTAGGGTACTGTTCCGGCATTCGCCTGGTGTTGATGGGAGAAACCACAGAAAACTACCGATCAGAGCAGCCGGCCGGTAGAATTCTCCTCCAGATACTGACTGAAATCGACGTAGCTGAAAAGCTAGTGTCGAAAATCCTGCCGCCTTCAGAACTCGAACCTAGGACCTCCTAGTTAGAGGGTCCGCAGTGACATCAGTTAAAGCACTGAGCTACCGCCGAGGTACATCCGTTCATGTTCTAAGCAACCTCTCCCAGTCCGTCGGTGGAAGTGAACAAGGAACCGACGGGGAGGGCTTCGACGCGGTGCGGCGCGGCGCGGCGCGGCGCGGGGCGGCGCGGCGCGAGAAGAGCCTGGGAGGGTAGGTCGATGCACGAATCGCGGTCCCGAGGCAATGCATAATGTAGAGCGCCCGAATGCATTCCTCTCCGGGCGAGCACGCGATCCCGGGGCCCGCCGAAGCCTCGGGGGCAGCGGCGGTGGCGGCGTCGGCGGCGGCCCGTTATCAATGCCGGCTACTCACGCCAGGCGGGCCTCGTTTGTTTTATCCTGGGCGGGCGTGCGGAACTTCGCCGCTCGGCGCTCCCGTGTCCCCTCTCCCCTCCCCCCCCACCCACTCCCAACCGCGCACTGACGCCATCCGCCCCAGCGGGTCGGCAGCTCGAGTCCCGGGGACGATAAAAAGCTGCCAGCTAGATAAGACTTCGCGGTGACGGCGGCGTGGCTGGCGGGCTGTGGAATGAAACGGTATTGATGCGGGCCGCTGAGGCTGTTCCGTGCGGATGGGGGTATGAAGGGAATGCGACTTGGCCGGAGCTGCACGAGGATGGAGTAGAAGCAGATGAGGCTGGACTGGAAATGGGCAAGGAACGGGAACGGGAAAACATGGTGAAAATAATGACGACATACCGCATAGGGCGGGAGAGAATAAGAAGCGTTAGAAAGGAGTGAAGAGAAAAGGAGGAAGTTCATATGTCAAAATTAAATAATGAAGACATGAAAAGGAATGAGAAGTAAAAGGAAAGTCGTGTAGAGCATCGCATAAAAACAGCAAAAATAAGAATATACAGAAAAATTTAATCGTCAATAATCGATGAAATGGCATAGAAAAATTAGTGTTGAAGTCGGAATTTCAAAATGCCAAATTTTTTTTATAATCGTTCAATTAAAAATATTAAAAATATGAATATTGGGAATTAAAAATAATAAATGTATTTGTGTACATGTAAAGTAAGTGAATTGCATTCACAGTGTACTTATTTGCATTTTCAGAAAAAAATACATTAAAATAGGAATTAATATTAGGAACATAAACGAAGGAAAAAGGGTAACCATTTTTTTAAACGTTTATTATATTAGTCGATTTTCGCAACATCAATCTAAAATTTGTTTTTAGTTTAAAACCTCATCTAAAAGTGCAATGAAAAAGCACCGCCGCAAGGGGCGGCTAGGAACCAGAAGGAAGAGCGGGTGAGGAAAACGTGGAAGGCACGGACGCCGAAAGCATGAGCTCTGGTCGGGAACACGAAGGGGGCACGTCGATACAACCGGGTCGGGGGCATGATAAAAATGTGGTCGATAGCAAAGAGTTATGCTCGACCCGGGAAATAAACGAGGCAAGCAAAGCGGCTACACCCCGCTGAATCATTTTACGTGTAATAGGGTCGCATGAACGGTAGCTCCCTCTCGTAAACTTGGATGCAGCAGTTTATAAGGTGCTTGGATTTATTTCGATTCCACGTGATCTACACACCAGTTGGCACAATTAAAAATGTACGAATTCCAAGCTTAATCATGCGAGACAAACTTTCTGCTCACCAAAAATGTAAAGTGTGAATTCACAAAAAAGCTGCAACAACTTTTGAAAATCGTAATTTTCGTTTAGAAATGATATTTGCTATGCCTTGACATCGCGGTAAATCTCTTATTTTTTAGAATCAAAAAAACACCCTACACTTTTAAAAAATTATTTTATAGAGGAAAAACGTATGCTAATTTAATTAAACGAATTCGCCTCTGCTCTTTTCCCTATGCACTAACACTATGCTCAGATTTTAATGCGCACATCTAATAGTTTTGCCATTGCTTCAAACAAAAAAACCGGAACGGTAGCTCAGTGCATCAAATGATGTCACTGCAGCGCCTCTGAGCAGGAGGTCCTAGATTCCAGTCCTGACCACGGCAGGATTTTCCACACTAGCTTGTTAGTTGGGTCGAATTCAGTCGCTGTCTGAAGGAGAATTCTAGCGGCCGGCTGCTCTGATCGGTAGTTTTCCGTGTTATTTCCGATCAACACCAGGCGAATGTTGGAGCAGTACCCTATCAAACGGGCCATGGAACACGCGCAATCTTTCCTTCCTCTTCCTAGTCCTATCCTCTCCCCTTACGCACACACACACACACACTTACACTAGTATGCACTACACTACCACATATTCCGGGAGACCGGTCGGGAGCTCAGTGCTTGTCCCAATTGTGGCGGTGCTCCGCTGGTGGAGAGTCCTGGTTAGGGGGAAACCCCGCCAGCCAAGTAGCCCCGCGAGACGGTAGGTCGGCGTTGATCTCGCCATCCAGCGGGGGAAGATCACCGCCATCTCGCGAGAGAAAAACATAAAATACACTTACGGGACTAATTACCTAAGCTTTTATCGCGCCCGGAATCACCAACCAAATCAAACAAAAACAATTTTAATCAAGGCATGAAACAAAACGATATAGTAGTAAGTTACCTTCTGACAACAGGTGATTGGAGGCGAATTGAGTTTGTCACCCGAGCGAAGTTCAGGCGACGAAAGAGGAGTGCACTAGTCAGCTCGCGCACGTGTTACGTATACTCCAATTTATTTAACGTGGCGCCTCACGGCCACGAGCTGGATGAAGAGGGGGACACTGCCATCCAATCGGGAGCTTTGTTACGATTTAAATCTTTGGTAATAGAGCTGCCGATTGGATGACAAATCTCCCTCTCCCTCCTTCTCGTGTCCTTGAGACGCCACGTTAAATAAATCAAATTATATACAATCTTTAACATGTCGAGAGCCAAATGCTATGTGAACTGACTACCGAAAAATATTTAAACAGACTTAAATTTATTGTAGTCAACATCGTATCTTTATTATATGTAAATAACAAACAAAGAAATCAAGACGGAGGACAATTACGTTACAATGTGAACGTTACAAAGTTTCACATACGTTTCGCCAAATTTCTCGCACCCTTCATAATGATTCGCACACTAATAGTGAAAATGGATAAAAAAATATTTATACGCGTAATAAAGCACGAGATCCGGTGTTTCGCTCAGCTCATGTTAAAAATCAAATTTCAAAATATCTGGTTAATTCGAGTCTATTGTAGAAAATTTAATGTTATTTCCAGAAGGGTATAGTTGTCAAATTATCATCAAAGAAACGAATAGAAGATTTTTTTAGTAGTTTTCAAAGCGCTCATTGCTTTTACTAACAGACGAAAAGTTAAAATTGGAGTTCAGTATTCGCCAAAAATTAAGAATGATTGTGAAAATAATTACTATATTTTGCGTTGGGCAATCTGTTTCATGGAGCGCAAACAAAACTATAATTTGACTTAGATTGAATAATGAAAATTCCTCAAGCTCTAACAGGTATCAACAACATGACAGAGAACAAAACATTTAAGATTAATACATCGACTCATTTTTAAAAAATTCTATATCTAACTTATATATCTTTAAATAAATATCTAACACTGGGGATGCACAACATGTGGCAAAACCTGTACTGTACATTTTGGACACACTTTTATGTTTAATAGTTTTGATTTTTCATATGTATAGAAGTGACAATAGCATACAATCGGATGTGGACAGAAGAAATAATAGCATTACATCTCAGTTTACAGAATTCATTATCAAGTTTTAAAGTATTACTTTAGGTTCAACTTATTTCAAGTTGGTTATTTGATTTCAACTCGTACATTTTAAAATAGAAAGCACAAGTTACCTGTAATCAGAAACGATTTTAATATGTATATCAAGGTCTCTTAGTTTGTCTCATTTTTCTTTCTGAATTAATACCTGAACCATTTTAAAACAAAATTTTTATGGAAAATTATAATTAATTACAAAATTATTCAAAATATATTAGTATAAATCATTAGCATGGAACTTTAATATATTTAGAACACTTCTGGCTTCCCTAAATATCCTTTATCTTATTCTAAAGCCACAAATTAATTGACATTTATCTGACATTTCAGGTTCACCGTGGCAGATACTGTTGGGGACATCAATGTGAAATCGATGAAACATCCTGTGACCTATTTGGTGTGAAGACATCGTTTGTCCTTCTAAGACTTTGCCCGACAAAAGCCAAAAACACAAGTACTAACCCTAACGGTTTAACATTGATGACACAATGAGCCCTTTACAGTTGTGTAAATATTTAAAAAATATTTTATTGAAATCTTTCTTCTTAAATTCCATAACTGAAATAAAATAATACCAAAAATGATTTTAAGAAACGAAGTCTCTGATGAACTTTTAACTCAATTATTCTGAATGTGCAATATTTGTTGTAGTTTCGTTAGAATAATATTTATACTAAGTTTAATGTTTTTGTTTATTCCTCCCTCACAGAGGAGGGATTTTAGAAAACAAGAATTTGCTCGGGACTTGTGCAATACTGTTAAGTTTTCCAAAATATTTTCTATAAATTAATGTACAATAAATGTACGTATTCGTTTTATTTTTGTTAATTTTTGTAAGAATTGTGTGTTTAGATTGTTATGTTTTAAAAATAAAGTTTATAAGTATTTATTCCATCATTATTTTCTTTAATACTCCTTCTATCTCTTAAGGTCATCGTCTTAAGGATTACATCCACATCTGATAGCTATGAAGGTAACAATAAATTATGTAACAGAAGTACACTGTGTAGCCACTCATACCCAGAAAGATAGCTACTTAGTCGATTTTTATGTATGTTCATTTGTTCAATGTCAGTCTGACACTGGAATGAATTACACTTCACCACTAAAAGTTGTTAAAAGAGATTGCAATATAATCTACTTCAACAAATTCTCTTATACACTTTCATCCAAATAATCAGACTTGATCTAATAACTTGATTCTTGTTCTATCACACACTTCACAAAAAACTGGACTTAGTGTCAGTTTAAGAATGCGGGAACAGAAATTAAATACGATATGATAGCTTACTTTCTTCTTGGAAATCAAAGAGGAAAACGTAAAGGGGCAATATACATTCTTAAATGATATTATAAGCCCTTTGGCTCCTGAAGATTCTCCAAGGGAAGTTTATTTCTACTCTCAAAACCATCTCTTTTTAAATATACATCTGAAAATACGTATTCAAATTACTTTCAAAAGTTTTATCATAGAACAGTACAGTAAAGCTTTGTGCCACTTTGGGAAGATTTTAGTAACTTGTTTATTTTTCACGTAATTAAAAAAGGTCATTTTTTTATTTATTTTTATTTTACGTCAAAAAACAGTTAAAAACTGCGTATGACGTGCTATGGGGAAAAGTGAATTGTGTGCACATTTTCAAAATTCTGTGATCCCTACACTAAGTCATATACTACTTAAATTTTAAATTTTGAAAGGGAGAAAAAAAAACAAAAAAACTCCCATGTAATAAAATCTATTTTCAAGGATAAATAAGCAATAAATTTTGGCTCTTATTACTTCCTGCCGCGACAACATGGAAACGATAATTTGAATAATTGTATTTCCCACTGAATTCTAGAAGACGTGCACAGAAAATGAAGTTACATTTTTGTCCAGAAGCAAAACAAGGGGCCATCTCAGCATTTGCTCAATGGATCAGGGAAACTGGACGAAAAACCTGATCGAGATGGGGGTCATTGACCCGGAAGCTGTGTTACAATAGTTGTTACAGGTTGTTTATACTCATCTATACAGTCCAAATGGTAATTAATGCATTATGTATCATTGTTAAAATTAATAAAGTCACTAATATTATTATTATAGTCTCTAATTGTATAGAAACAGTTATGCAGCAGAAACGATTTCACTTGTGATTTAAACTTTTCTATTGAATTTAATCGTTTAATGTCATCTGGCAAAGTGTTGTAAAATAATGTACATTTATTGTATGTGAATTTTTTGTAATGAGCTGTTATAGCAGTATACGAAATTTAAAAACACGCTTTGTCTATTTTATGTGGCGAAAACTATTGAATGTCTTTGAACAAAAAATGTGATCTAAACTTGTAACAAAGACTCATAAGATAGGCGACTTCTATTATTATTGCGCGTCTTTCAATGCTGCACGATGCGTGACATAGTTTCATTTGTTATTCATGATTGCTTTGTAGCAAGGAATGATTCAAATAATATTACAAAGTTTAAAACTTTACTTAATGTACATTTTTTAAGTAATTAAGTAAATATTTTGACATTGGTAATGTTAACAGAAGCTTTTTATCTCTGTAATAGCGAAAAATCCTCTTTCAGATTTAACTAGAGTTTTGATGTTTTTGGATTATACAATCATCATATTTGATCAAAATTTCATCCCTATTCTGTGGTCATTCCCCAAATCCTTTGATATCAGAAAGGCATTTATCCATATTGAATTACTTTCAATGACAATGAGTTGTTCAGGGAATCATACTACACCATTGCAAATGCTCCTATTATGGATTAATAAAATAATGAATTACGAGCACTATTGCAGGGCAAATCACCATTACATTAGTTGTTAATCACCAAATCTCCCGTTTTCACAAGAAACTCGATGTACAATTTAACTCATTTAAAGAGAAGTGTGAAATACTTGAAAATATCGCAATGAATATGCAAGAGCTACTCGCACAAAGACACTCCTTCATTTTACATCAGCTTATGTCTCTCTCAAACACAAAAAAAATTAGGACAGTCAAAGAGTCCTACGGTTATCACTATATTAATGAATAATGCTGTAAAACATTGCCCTTATTCTCCTTAAAGTTCCTAAACTCTGAGCTTCAACACAAATTTTCCGAGCTATATAACTATACGTCAATTGATGCAACACTAAGATCTAAAAATGCGCAGACACATTAATGAGAATATAAAAAAAAGATGTAATCGATAGAACCACTTATCAGGTGCCTAATATATCCACCAACGCCTCTTGTAGTAATATATACAACATAGTTAAAGGCAAGAGTTTTCTATAACGCGCCGTAGCAGAAAGACACCTGCGTGGCACAAAGTGAACCGAGTTTAAGGTACTTAAACATTTTGCCGTTAAAACCAAATTTTAGTAATTTTCATTTTGGAACGATTAGCGTTTGACTGTTTAATTCCGAAGTAATGAGGTCCGTCAAAAAATAATAATTTCATTGGTTTAATATAGAATATTACAACTTGTTCTACTTCAAAGTTGTAATAAAGTACATGTCTACTTGTATACCTGCTCAGTTGTCGTGAATATCCTGTCAGAAATTTGTCATCCACGTTCTTAAAAGAAAAATTCGACGTGGTTTCCCCTTCTGCGCGTTAGAATTTTCTTTCTGTAAAAATTGCTGACAAAGGTATCAGAGAACACAAAATATAGACCCAACAGGTTTTATCAGATTTTAGCGCGCTGCTAAGATATGTTACAATTTATTTTTAAGTATTAAAATGACGTCACCATTCCGTACACTGCTCCTTCATACACTGATGTACATTGGAATAAGCATTTCCGTGTACAATATTACACAAATACTTGTCACAACTTCCTTTTGCTAGGAGAGTAGTTAAAAAATAAATTTTAACAGCTTATAGGATCTACTTCCAACACTCAGTTTTCATCGGCTGTAGATTTACAATGAATTCATTGAGCGGAGACACTCCGAAATATCATGCACATTTCCACTCCACAGCTGAGACTGCTGCGGTGCTCGTGAATCGTATCCAGTGAGTTCAAACATTTGCCACGTGATGGCGCTACGACTCTACAGCAAGCAGTGGCGCTCTCACACGCCTGAAAAGACAAGTAGACAGAGCCACACGACGCATCTAAAATGCACACATTTACGAGTATGTACCATTAGACCATCCAAAATATTGACTGTTGGTGATCGCAACACAGTTTACTTTGAAAAGAAAGAAAAGGAAATATTGCTGACACTTGTTCCCGTCTGTTGGTTATTCTACATTGCTAAAGAGACAATTGTCTGAAAATAGGATGTTTTGTAATACTTCAATGTATTTAATTAAATTGGATCTTAACATAAAAAATTGTACCTTAGCATATAAAATGTACTTTATGTAAGATTATTTCGGGATCAATTCTTGGAGGTAGTCATAGTAAAGAATATTTTTTCTACTTTTGTCTGTTAGAATAAATAAAAACAGATTACTTTAAGTGTATTAGCAATCATCCGATTTATGAATTAATCGTGTCATGCGACAGCAAAACACGAAGGGAGGAAAGGTCTACCGCTATTACGTATGTGCCATCGTGTGTCGTTATGTAACCGCAACATTTTTATATTCTTCGTATGTAAAAAATTGTTGTACTTGATAAATATTGAATACTATATAATTGCAATACTCGTGAAGACCATTTGACAGAATATTTGATGAATTGTTATATGAAAGTATTTTATTTGTTGTTCTTGAGCAGTGTCCGTGCTTCGTTTTGGAAAACCATTTTGTGAGCGTTTTTTTCCGCAGCAGCATTTTTGCAGCTGCAGGCCACCAGTTTCCTTCCATTGCGCCGCCGCCGGGTTTTTGCGCGCGACCCGCGCCGCAATTCGCAGC
The DNA here is from genome assembly GCA_011170035.1 of Teleogryllus occipitalis. Classification (NCBI taxonomy): domain Eukaryota; kingdom Metazoa; phylum Arthropoda; class Insecta; order Orthoptera; family Gryllidae; genus Teleogryllus; species Teleogryllus occipitalis. The sequence continues at coordinate 45,147 of BLKR01004423.1, read as the reverse complement.
CGTCCGCCTCCCACGCGCCTTTTTCCCGCGACTCGTCCGAACCTCTCCCTGCCCAGCGGCCCTTCCCAAGTGCGGCTTTCAGCTTCCCTCGCGGAAGTTGCGAATGTCGGAATTCTTCACTGTGAGGCATCGTCGCCGACCTCTGCACCGGCTTGTAAACTAAAGGGAGACTCAAATGTTCGCAATTTTGGATAATGCAATGCCTGGTTTTACAGACGATTCTCATGAAAATGTTTTGGGAAGGTTTTAAAGTTGAAATGTGTAACAGTTGGTACATACAATCGAAATTCTTAAACGATCAACCATACATCAATATATTAAGCAACTATTGTATCATTAGATACTTAAAAGTAAATAGAATATACATTCATACACAACTAGTGATGGTTCCAAATGGCCCAATCTCGTAATATTTGTAAAAATTACGTGTAGTTCTAACACCGAATAATGGCCAAGTAACAAAAATGGGGTAATACATGGAAAAAGAACAAAATTATTCCTACAATAACATATAGTCGGATTTCGCGCATTACCAATCACAAGTGAAATAGATCATTTTTTAATATTCATCAACCTAGCCCGTAACGTTGGAGAAAGTACATTACACGTGGAAACATCAGGAAGTAAGCACACCTGTTCATTGGTAACTCTTCCGCATTCACGCCCCTAAATATTATACAGCTCTATCCCAGGATATCAAACAACTTATTTAAATAAAAAATATTCTTCAAATATTATATTTTTACACAGCTGTAGGGAAAATGTTCATATTTAGTGGGCAAATAGGGTGATTTTATTAATTTCGTCATTCCACTTTGCATTTTGTCAAGTAAATACTGCGCGAGGAGTTAGGGGGAAAGTTTAGACATTCTCTAAAATGCGATAGATATGATAACAGAGTAAATGAAGAGGCAGAAATCGGCAATTCGTCTCTGAAATCGATATCCGAATATCTAATATCATTTTTTTTTAAATTCACATTCAGTGTCAATCTTATAATTTGTGCATACTGAATTCACTATATTCATACCAATTTTCTTCCGTCTCTAAAAATAATATACATATAAATATTGATAATTTACTAATTATTGGCATCTCTAGATCTGCACTCTGTATTTGACATTTTGGGTCAATGGTCCAACTTTTCCGGCTAGATAACAATGTCCTCTGCACACTGCATTTTTTTCACCGTACTGCACTGAACATGACATATTCCTTTCAACAAAAGGGCCTGCCTGCCCTTTTCTTCGTCACACAGCTACAGAAACTGAGACGATTTTAAAGGAAAGGTGATTTTATTCCTATTTCTGCACCGACCGCGAATCGAACCCGAGATTGCTCCACGGAAAGGTAATATGTTGCCCAAGAACCACCCAAGGGGTGATCTGAATGTTTTTCTATTATTGCAAATTAGTGAAAAATATTTACATTTTGTTACATCACAGTAATGTAAGTTTCAGCCATATTTCTCTCTACTTGATAATGCGTTGTAATTTTATTAATTTCATCAGATCACATTTATATGCAGTTATCTTACGTATTCAGAATATATTAAGTTATTATATGGAATACAGTAAAGCATCTTGCAGTATAAAATTTGACTCATTATTATATATGATAGAATAAAAAGTAGTTCTTAAGTCTACATAATACCATTAATCTTGGAGGAGTTGTCAAATACGTCTAAAATGTTTAAAAAAAGGCGATATGATAAGAAAAAGGCTAATTACACGTGGGTAAGAGACAAATATGTGCTTGTTTGTAATTACACATTGTGCTACCGCATTCCCGAATAACCAACTAACTTGCACATAATAGTATCATTTAGTCATTTATTGGAAACTCATTATTATAATTTTTCGCTTACACCGTCAAAAGTGTTTTAACTCGGTGGAATATTTTCAGTATCATTTTAACACGTTATGAAGAGCTCTCCATTCATTCACGAAACCTGCGTCCTCTTAAACACACTTAGCCTAGCACCTTCTCGAACTCAATTTCCAGAGTAAGAGATTTAATCTCACGATAGACACTCTTGTGCTCAAGCTGGTAATCTGATACGCTCCAAGTATTCTCCGAGGTCCTTATTGAAATCCATATTTTCCATTCCAGAGTCGAGGAACACCAGTATTGATTCAGCCTCGAGAGAAAGGGATTATGAAACAGGAAGCAAAGGGATATGGTGATGTGGTGAGGTCATTTCAGAGAAAATTTGGAAGTTGCTTTCAAATGGGGGATATCGTGACTCAAAAAAATGATGTATCACTTTTTAGTAGTAGTAGTGTTTGTACTACAATAACAGAAGAAAATTATGCCTTGTATTTAGGTTTAAAAAAAATTCGACGCTAGAGGCAGAAATTTGTCATTAATCTGAATGATGCAACAGTGCAAACTAAGACAACGTATATAAATACAATTTTCTTTAAACAACTGCACGTCGAGAGAGATACAACTAAACGCAGATCAAATTTTCTAAGTTGGGCTTTTCAAAGCGCATGTGAATTTCAACGTCTTTTAAGTAAGTTATTTTAACACTTTCCATTCACTCTGGCATTTAGAAACAAAGAGAAACGTCATTTCTCGAACTTATCTATTTTTGCCATGATATTTTTCAATGTGCAAGACATTTTACCACACAAATAGATATCCTCCGAGTGTTTACATTTACAATACATATAAATGGGGGAAATAAACATTTTTTATTTAAATAAAAAATATTTACAATGTGACCGTTCTACCTTTTCACTATTCTCTAAAAAGCCTACAGCGGGTCACTCAAGTAACCTAGTAGTATTACTTGACCTGTGACTTGTTATGAAAATATCACACCAAAAATTAGGAATGGTTTTATATGTCCTAACTGCCCTACAGGAGTGAGTTCGTCTTTTAACCTACTTTTCTAATAAAAGAAACATAAGCAAGTTAATCTTTTAACTATGAACAGAGTTCTAGATATATTCTGTTAAATATTGGAATACAATTTTATCTAGCATTTACACATGGCATTGAAAAATTCTATCACTTGCTCTACCTTTAGCAATTACGTGATTACCTAACAACTGCAGTTGCGTTTTAACACTTGCATAAACACTTTACATAAAATTATATTACCCTTCACTTCACAAAAAAACACAATAAAATACCTGTACACAAGACAATAATACATGGAAACACAAACTACTGAAAAAGAATTACATACCAAAATACCCTTTACATACACTTTCGAAGAAATTGTCACTTGAATAGTGAAATATGTACAAGACGTTTCACTTTCACGTAAATTATTATTTTATACAATTTAGCCAGCAAAGAAAAAAATATCGTTATGCAATAAACGTACAATTAATAATAACTCCTTTACTAATTATTGGTTTTGAACAATTTGAAAACTATTAAACAATAAATTGAAAACACACTAAAATAACAAATATCATCGTTAATAGAAAAATGAAAAAAATAGATTTTTACAATTCTTTACATGAATTAGCTATCTGGCTCCGTTTTACGACCGCAATATTGTAAAAGATTACGTTTAAATGATTTTAATATAATTACTCGACTATCTACGTCTGTAAGTGAGGTGAATTCTATCTCGGTAGAAAAATTCTCGCTTCTTTCAACAGTTCTTTTTTTTGAGAATTTCTAGTGAAGGTTTCTGACTCACAACACCTCCTCTCGAAGAAATATTTCCATGGCTTGGAGCGGCGACGGCGACCCTTTCAAGATCCTTAGATCCTTTCAAGGTCGTGGCAACCCCTTGCTTCGGCGAACACGTGCTCTCGTGAATCGCTACCACATCCTTCGAATTTTATACAATCTGACTGCAATATGTCCGCGTAATTAATTTCTTACGTGGTAAGCCAAGACGAAAGACAAAAACAAAAAAAGCTAGAAATAGAAAGAAACATTTCCTATAGCACATGCTTTCTACTTCAGTTTACGTTCTTGAACGTTGAAATATATTATTTCCTCGTTGATATAAAAATAGTATATTTCTACGTAATGCGTTGACATGAATTTATCAGAATATACATGATTTAAAATTCTCAATTCTCTCATGCATGGTTTCGTTATTTTAACATGATGAGACGAATTACCTTTTTCAAGCTTCTTATCGTCGAAATACGGCGAATTCTCCTCTCCGTCCAACACGAACAATTTCGGTCTGTCCAGATCGGCGGTCGGCAGCAAAAGAAAGCGCTTTTCGTAGCGGTGCTTTGCGCTAGTGCTGACTGATATTTTCAAAGGTGACTTTAGATTGGATGTCGTTCCATTCTACGCGAGTGCGTTCAGAAATTTTAATAAATTCTCTTAAGGGATACCATTTACTGCTGGCGCGATCTCTTGCAATTCGGTAACACTATAATTGCATCTTGTCGTGTCTTGACGTTCTCGGGTGCTTCTCAAAAATCAATGGAACCGACATATGGGCGGTTACAATAAGCACTCAATTATAACTAAAAATTAATACGCTTAAATATCAAATAGATTAATAAATTTTCAACGTACTTGAATACGCAAAAGCACTTGAATGCAATACTGGCGTATTGTTTCCAACAACACAAGTCAAACAACACAGTATAATATTAATTGGAATTATACCATTTTACATGGTATCACATGCAATTACGCACATAATCCTGCAGCACTCATCCCTTAATTATCCATGTGGTCTCTAATATATCATTAACCATGTAATGCAATCGTGTTTTCCAGTTTTGTGATTACGCGAGACAATATCATTACATTCCGCAGCCAATAATTTTCATGAACTCACGTCTAGCGGCACTGCCAGGTCCTTGAGTCGTTGGCGAGAACCAGAGTTCGCTAGTCCTCGACGGCAACAGCATTTTCTACGGGTGAGATCGCCAAGATGCCCCTTAAGGAGCAGGGAAGAGCTACTGAGGTATCAATGGTAGCAGTGATGGAGGTTGTGTGAGTGGAGAAGAAAAAGAATGAGCGGTCGGTGGGAGACGTAGGTCACAACATAAGGTAGAAGAGTGATGCTGGAGAAGGGACCTGAGAGAAAGGTGATGGTGAAAGTGATAGTGACAAAACCGATGGTGACGGTGACACCAACGAAGGTGACGCTGGCAATGGCGCTGCCAGTGACAGTAACAAGTAAGAGCAACTTGCGACAGTGACGGTGGCAATGGCGTTGGTGACGCTGTCAAAGGCACTGGTGGTGGTGGCGATGGTGATGGTGGCAGTAGCGTTGGTGATGGTGGCAGTAGCGTTGATGGTGGCAGTAGCGTCGGTGATGGTGGCAGTAGCGTTGGTGATGGTGGCAGTAGCGTTGGTGATGGTGGCAGTAGCGTTGGTGATGGTGGCAGTAGCCTTGGTGATGGTGGTGTTGGTGGCGGTAGCGATGGTGTCAGATCCGGTAGTGACAGAGACAGTGACGGTGGAAATGGTGCAGTGGAGTTGGTGACATTGATGACGGTGACGATGGTGACTACGGTACTGGCGGTGATGCTGATGGTGTTTGTTGATGATAATGTTGGTGATGGTGGTAGGAAAAGTGATGGTACTGGTGATGAAGTGATGATAGTACGTGAGTGTCGTTGTGGAATCGGAGTGGTGTTCGTGGACGTTGAGGTAGTGGAAAAGGTGACAGGAAATAGGACGTAGAAGTGGTGGATGCTATGGTGTCGACTGACTTGGAGGCAGCATGGAAGCAATAATATACACGATGGTGACAGTCATGGTAGCATTGGCGAGGCCCTGTTACGATAATGTGAAGAAAGTGTGAGGTCACGTTAAGGGAATTGGAAGAGGTTGAGAAGAGGCGTGGTGTTTGGAGACCACGACAAACAAATGAACGGAGAAGGCGGGAAGAGTGCTGGAAACGTTTCTAAGGATGTAAGGGAACTGTATCTGTGAAAGAGTTATGGAATCAATTCAGAGTGAAGAAAATTAAATATTCACACATAAGTAGATTAGATATAAAACAGCAAAATGAATAAAAGGGAATCGCCGAAGATAAGTATTATATAAATGGTATCTATCTGGGTTGTAAGATAGATACCATATTATATATAGATACCAACCGAAAAATGCTTAATCACGTTTACTGTGTTCTACACTAGTTCGTAGCTTAGAGAAAATATTCTCTAGCTTCAGCAAAAAGCGAATTTTTGATAGAAAAATTCGTGTTGTAGGTCGCAAAATTGAATGTTTCATCGCAATCACATTCGCAAAAAGTGAAAGTTTCTTGCTTTCATTCGTAGTAAATTACTCTAATACCATTAAGTAGTTAGTATTAAAATTTTGTTTGTTCTTGATACCGTAAAAGGGGTTTTCAGCAAAACGTGTGTCAGTGTGTCTATGAACAACGGGAGCACCTAAAACCTACACAGGATTTTCTACAAATCTGACATTCCTCGATAGATCTAGATAATGTTGCTGCCCCTTCAATTTAAAGTAATATTTAAATTGTTGAGGACACTGGATTTGCGAAGACCCCCATCAACATTTTCGAAATATTCTCAATAATGGTTCCGAACTTATATTTGCCTTTTGTAATCAAATAAAATATTTAGAGATTTTAGTGAGATATTCGTCTTATCCGTGACTTAAGTGCTTAAGTTTGCACCCCAGTCACGCCAATTGTTTTTACGGTTTGGAAACCCTCTTGTGGGGTCGAAGTATTATTATATTGTAACTTAACAGTTACAAATAATTCGAGAAAGTGTGTGCTTCCGTACTACCTCTAGTTGTTTTAAGGAAAATCCAATGTTTTATTGCAAATATTCTTTCATTTGTCCCATGTAAAGGAATAATATTTAAAATATCTTGCGATGTCATTAATCTTAAAAAACACTTTAAAATTCGCAAACATTCAGGGGTGTAAATGAAAGTGAACTTTGAGAAAAATGGTAAGTGTTGATGATAAAAAAATTCGCCACAATAAATGCAAATTTCAACTTGATAAAGTTGCACCATTTACACGTTACACCATGTTAACTTTCATTTCAATATATTGATTTTTTTTTCAGATTTTCTGTCCGTTGTAACGGTTTTTTATTTGATTACCTATTTGACCACCTATCAATGAAGTCATGGATAAATGAACTTGGACCGAAACACAGCATCACATTTATAGTTTCGGGTGAGATTTCAATGACCTGCAATGGCCAATCAGTGCACACGATTATCTACGCTTCAAATATTTGCCATATATAAGTATTTCGTGCTGCCCTTCTCTTAGTATTATTGAGGAGCAGAAAATAATCCACACCTGTGTTGCCCTTTGGGAATATTCACATTAGATTAATGACGATGGAGTCATAGTTTTGCTTCAGTGCAAACATTAGATTATGACATGCAAGTTCAGGAAAATGTGAGACGATGAAAATTAACTATTGATAAATAATTTAATCCACGATACATGGGTATGTATACAATTTTTACAAATTTTACAGTGTTTGATTATTGTATTTCAACTATGTTTAAGATATTTTCATTTTATATGTTAATTAAATTTAATTCCACATTATTGGTATCTGTAGTGCCACTGATGATGGGATAAGATTCCCGAAAGTTATGTCGGGTTAATTATTTATATTAAATATATTTTTAAAAACGTTGTACTTAATTTCTCTTGAATCCTAATCACTATGGATGACTAAAATATCTGTGCTGCCACCACAGAATTTAATTCTTTTGGCGTAAAAAAAATGTATACATCAATAGCTCCAAAGACCACTTACGAAAGGTGATCATATTCTACATTCCGGCTTCTCACGCCGCTTCCCCAGCACTCAAAGCTGTCGTGTTATAGGAGGATATATTTTACCAAAAACATTCAACACAACTAGTTAAAATATTTGGCTCGACCGGGAGACACTTTCGCTAACATTGTGGTCGTCGTACGGAGACCTTCCTCAAGACGCAATCAGGAAGGTCCAGGATAACATTAGAGGATAGGGTCCAGGATAATGTAGGTCAAAACGTAGGAGACTCTGCCTAGGACGTTGCATCTTTCTGACAATCAAGTATCTCTAAACTGGCCGCGGAAGCCTATGTCATTTAAAAACCAAAATTGCGCATTGCATATTCACTCTTTCATACAATTGTATTTTTATGAAAGAAGAAATTAAATATTTTTAACATACGTATTAGAAAAATGAAGTCTCCAAATGTCAAGGTAATCAACAGAAAAATATACTCCATTCTTTCATGGCCAACAATATGTTGCATTTTGTTATCAAAAAGTAATTCTATTGTATGACCTACAAATATGATTATTCTTTGTAGAGTAATGCAAGAAACTTTCAAAATGTTTGTATCCGGTTTTCGGCCATGATGTTTTCTCTCCTGGTCAGAAATCGAATAGATCCAAATAAAGAATGAGTTCAGCTCTTGACTGTTAGCTAGCCGTTAGCATTTTTCGTAGAATGTGTGGCGGTAATTCTCTTAAGCATCATTTACGCTATCCAAGACCCAAGTTGAATAAAAAAAATTTGGAGCCATTTTTGACAAAACTTTGAAAATGTTTTTAAGTATCCTTAAAAAGCAAAATATCCGTTTGAAACTCCAAAAGTTTCGAGTTCGTTCAGATTGATCGAGGAACATCAATTTTTGGAGCAAAATGGGCTGAACGACTAAAGTTGATTACAGAAGGATGGACAGACAGACGTTTTGCCATCAATCGTTTTTTCCGTATCAAGGATCCACAAAATATGGATTCTAGCTACATATTTTAGAGCACGTGACATCAGCTGTACAACTCAGCCACCCTTGAAAGTTGCCTCGGCCGAGAGACAGTTGTAAAGCACAAAGAAGATTTGATCAAGATTAGAGAGTTTTCGCAAGACAGGAAATTAATTGTCGTAGTGCGTAAACATCGTTAAAAGGAAATAACGTCTCTTCAGAAAAATGAGTTTTTTCAAGTCGTTCAATTGAAATCGTACGTTAAAACTAAGAACTAATTGCAACTGAATACTTCTATCAGAATTCAAAAGTTTTATGGAACATCTGTGTACCACTGACTATATTTTTGCTTTTATTACGTTTACAAGATAGTAAATACATAATAATACATGAAATATCATTGTATCATACGAATATGTAATACTTGTCTATCTCCAAAGAAAACTATAGCTTCCTAGATAATCCCGCTATTTTACTATAACATATTTATATTGTTTATATTAGGAATGGGAAATGTTTGGCAATTATAACGTCCTATGGATAAATACATTTTTCGTGACAATCAATGTAGCCTCACTATATACATAACCTCCAAATCCTAAACAGTAACGTTATTTTATTCCTGACATATTTGAATTAACGTGAGAAAAAATTAACCACTACGTTCCTGCCATATTATATTGGTAATATGAATATAGTATTTTTCATTACTTCCATACTCATTGTGTGTTAGTGTTGAATTCGTGTTTAGTGGTGGCGGTGAAAACTACGTAAAGTTTAAGTTTAAAGACCCGACAATCGAAATCCCGTCATTTGATGTCGCCACATGCGCAGTACAATTCTCCCCAGAATTGTCTTGTTACGTCTTTCAAATCCACGACTTGCAGAAACTATCTATTGTTACAAAACGCTCCCTTCAAGCACAGGAGGTTCGAGTTGACAACGTGACACAGGTTGGGCGGCTCCGCGAGGTATTGCTGCAGACGGCGTTCGAGAGAGTACTAATCGCGCACTTTTTCTTGATACTCCACAGCGGGGGTTGCGGGGAGAGGCGGGTTCTGTCTACGTAACGGCAGTGCAGGGCTATCAACTTTATTGACAGAAAACTCGGCATAATATCTCGTCTTGGACTAGATAGCTATGAAAAACAACGGAAGATTTTTTTTTAATTCTGAAGAAATAATTAATAGTTATAGAAATAATTTAGCAACAAGAAGGAACATGATATGCACAGGTCGATAGAAAAAGAGACCGAAGACTAGGAAGTCCGCATTGGAAAGGAAGAATGTGAGCAGCACTGCAAACTGAGCCGTGACGTTCCGAATGGAGCTCGTATTTTCTACCGGGCCGTGCTATGCCGGGTTGAGCGAGGACCAGAGTGCTCGAGGATCAAGGAAAAGTGCGAGCATAGTACTCACGCTCGTGAAGGGAAGCAGTCTCCTGGCAGTGTCGACGGTTGGGCCCATATGCTCGCACGCGCGTTTATGCGTCAAGCCACATCAGTCTTGTTTTTCTCGTTCACGGTCGTAATTAGCGACGTCACGTCGCACAATTCAATAGACTCAATGCAATTCAATAGACTCAATGCAATTCAATAGACTCAATGCAATTCAATAGACTCAATGCAATTCAATAGACTCAATGCAATTCAATTTACGTATTCAAACATTCCCTCACGTGGAAGGCGCATTAAACTCTAAACAAAGTGTGGTTTCTTTTCGTCATGTAAGATCATGGTGCAGAGCGAACATCATTCTTCAAACCTCTTCAGTTGGTCAAGTTATGCTAAGTTACGCACCACAAAACTGGTAGTATATACTGTAAGGTACTGTAAAACATTTCTACTATACTTTCAACATTTCTAGCATCAGCAAGACGTGTGGTTAACAGAGAGAATGGAAAATGCATATCGCACTATTGTATTTTGAATTTAAGCTTTATTCCGTTATAAATAGATATTCATGATTTCAAATCCTAGCATGTGTTAATGAGTCAAGTAATTATCGGTAAAAACAAACTATGAATATCGCATCATTGTATGTAACAATAAATTCAACGATACTGCTAGGTCAATTTTGCTAATTAAAAATATCTTAAAGAGCATATCTTACTCTTATTTACAATCACTCATTTTATTTCTTCCTTCATGGTAATTACATTCGAATTAGTTGGTCTGAATTTTCATACATCGATTTGTTGAGCTGCCTGAGAACCAAAGAAGTAACCAGCAATTCAGACTCAACAAAGATATATACTGCACGTATTATGCAGGCAAGTATACGAGTCAGTCATAGGCAGTTTGTTTACGATGCCTTTTTTGTTGAGAACGTCATCAGTACACATTAATAGAATACAACTTTACTTTATCTTGAAAGTACTATAAAATAAACATTAACTGAAATAATTACTTAAACACATGTTATTTACATATATCAAAAGGCACAGGAACTTTTTTTAATTGCACGTTTCTTTTTTTGAAATATCATTTCGTTGAAGAAGAATAAAAAGAGGAAGAAAGTTTGGAATTTGTGATATGTGTTGAAAAATATTTTTCTCTACATTCAGGTTAATTTTAGATTTTCTCTATCTCAATATATTCATTTTTACCTAGTGAGCATTTATCTGAATGTTTTACGTTTGAGAAGTAATTACATTGCTGTTTTTTACTTTTGCAAGTTCTTCAGAACATTACCTCTCCTTTATTTTTATCCTTCGATCGCTCTCTTTCACATTTTCACAAAACGAAAGTAGCAACGTTTGCTTCTTTTCACTTGTTTTTCTCTCTATTCCGAAAGTCCCAACGTCACATCTTAATTAAGCAGGGGAAGCCAGCACCTCGGGCCACTTTGCCGATGTATAATTAACTGTCGCTCGACCCATCTTTGTCGGTTTTATTCTCACCAATTCACAAATTCAACAAAAAATAAAACTTTCAAGCTACAATATCGATATCAACAAGTTTTATAGAAGCCATTTAAACCACCCACTTTACTAAATACAGAAATCTACGATGATCTCTAGTTGTAATAAAACAACGAAGTATAATATTACCACGCTGACATTTCAGAATCAGTAATTGGATTTCAACGCCAATTTTGGTTTTTTGCATCATTTTTCCGATGTTATCCAAATCAAAAGCAGGAATACGAGCATTGAAATCGTACTTGAATGAGTACGAAAAAGTAGTGGAACAAATGTGGTAATTTCATTGTGAGGAGAAATCACACTAAACGAGGGATTGCCAAGTGTTGCATTACAATCGTATATCACTCAGCATTACTGCCGCCATTTGAGAATGCACGAAAATATGGCGACGGACGCGGTGCTTTGTCTGTCGGGATTGTTCAACTGTATGGCGGCCAGAGCTAGGGCAGACACAGGCGGTGAATAAGAGAGGGGGAGAGAACGAAAGAGAGAGCGGTACAGTGAGATTGACGACCAACGACACACAGCGTGAGAGAGAAAGATAATGAGAGAGAGAGAGCGAAAGAGAATGAGAGCGGGCAAAAGAGAATGAGAGAGAGCGAAAGAGAATGAGAGAAAGCGAAAGAGAATGAGAGAGAGCGAAAGAGAATGAGAGAGAGTGAAAGAGAATGAGAGAGCGAAGGAGAACGAGAGAGAGCGAAGGAGAACGAGAGAGAGCGAAAGAGAATAAGAGCGCGAAAGAGAAAGAGAGAGAGAAAGAGAATGAGAAAGAGAACGGGAGAGAAAGAGAATGATAAAGAATGTGTGTGTGTGTGTGTGTGTGTGCGCAAGAGAGAGAGAGAAGGCAAGAGTAAAGCGGATCGAATACGAAACGAAGACGAAATGAAAGAAGGCAACGAGAAGAAGGATAATACGAAGGGGCGAAAATTAGAAGGTGAAATGAAAGGTGGCCTGCAAGAAGAAGATAAATGGATAGAGAGGGTGAGTGAACAAGTGGGGTGATATACATGGAGCTTTGAATTTATTTTCTGGAGTTCATTAGGTTCCGAGCATTGCCATCCGCTTTAAATACCGCCTGCTGTGTCAACGGGGCGCTCGGGTGCTATATTTCCACGAACGGCCCTCCGCGTGCCAGGCAACCGCTGACGAACATCACAGGCAGACTCTTTTAATTAATATATTAAACGCAGATTCGCATTCCTCACAAACACTATATATAGGAATGACAGAAAATGAAGTGGAAAGAGCGAATGAAGCAGTCAAAAACGAAACATTGACATAAGAAATATTTTATATTATGAAAGGTCCATGTAAAGGGAATAAAGACGAATTCAATGACAATTGAAAAGAGTTCTGAATATGATGTCACAATGCTAACGTTATAACGATGGCGGTGAAAGTAATGAGCTGGAAATTAACATTTCATAACAAAAGGACAATTTTGAAGGAAAGTAAGAAACGACTTTGAAAGCAAACATCAAATACTATAGTTTCAATAATCAATTAAGAAAAGAGAGGGAAAGAAAAAAGAAGGAGAAGAAGAAAAGAGAGATGTAGAGACGTAGAGAGAACTGCCAAAAAACAAGAGAAAAGAGGAGGAAAGAAAAAAGGAGAGAAATAGATAAAGGGGGGAGAGAGGGAGAGCGAGAAAGAAAGAGAGGGAAAGAGTATGAAAGAGTCGTCGACTACATGTCATTTCAAAATTAGTAACGTTTTCAGAATTCACAAAATATATGTGCGTCATTACTGTGGCACAACACAAGGCAACGAAAATCATCAGAGCCACCGCCCCTACTAAGCCCATTGCTGCATACACGTCACTTCTCTGTCTGACTCCACCTTCCCCAAAGCCACCCCCTCACTCCCTCCACCGCTCCACCACCTCATCAATTCAACCTATCCCCTTCCCGAACATCCCAACTGTCCCTTCTCATAAGCATCATTTCATGTTCATTACAGCCTAAAAATAAAATATTATTTTCTAATTCAATGAAGCACCCGATTAGCCACATCGATTAAGGAACATGAATTTTGGTGAAAGTCCTAGACGCACCGACAGACGGACGGACCGACAGACGGACGGACGGACCGACAGACGGACGGACCGACAGTCATAAAATGTAAAAAAAAATTTATTTTTATTGACTCTGTCAAGATTAAATGTTCATAACTTTGAAACTTTATTATTTTCTCAGAAAATAAGAAAATGAAGCATTTGGTAAATTGAGTAAGATTATTTAAAATCATAATAAATGACAATAGATCTAGTTTACTTCGTAAGTATTCATCCATAAAAGTGTAGAACTGTAAAGACATAGGAGATAAGGCAATAGCTCCTGTTTGACCAACGTGCAGATCATTATCACAAAGAGCATCATATTCCCCCGAATAAACTAGGATGGCTTCGATCGCCCCCTTGCAATAATAGAACTATCTGCGTCTAACGCCCTCACAGGCTACAACGCGATCAAAAAGAGCGAGAGCGCCGCGCCAGCTTTCGGAACTTCTCCGCTCTGGCGCCGCTGCCTACATCGTCGCTTAATGCGCCGGCAGCGACGGCGTCGCGGCGTCGCGATGCGCAACCTAAGGAGGGCGTCGCGACGCTTCCGGGCGCAGTTAGGTCGTCGCTGGCTCCGCCTTCCCGTCTTCCCCTGTCGGTCTCCTCAACTCCGCTGCCCTCGCCGACACGCCCCCCTTTGTCGGCCCTGTTTCTATTCCGGGCCACGCCCCGCGTTTTGGCTTCTCGCAAACGCAATCATGCACATGCTTCTTCACCACCGCGTTCTTTTCCATCCCTCTCCCTCCTCGTCTCTGTATCTTCTTTGCCTTCCGGCCGTGTTCACGTCCCCTCTCACATTTCGCCTTCCACTATTTCCTGTCTTCACTTTCCTCCCCACTCCTACCTTCATGTTTTCTTAGTTCCCGGCTTCATAATCTTCCCGTTCCCGTCTTCATATTACTCCCGCCTCTGCTTACATATTCTTTCTGCTCTCGGCGTCATTTTCTCTTTGCTCTCGCTTTCATATTCTCTCCGCTCTCTGTGTCATTTTACCTTTGCTATCGCTTTCATATTCTTCCCGCCTTCATATTCTCTTTGCCTTCATATTCTCTTCATCTTCATAATCTCCGCACCTGCAGATTCTCTCCGGCTTTAAATTGTCTCCGCCTTCATTACTGTATTTCCCTATTTGGTTCCCTGTCTATTCATCTCGTATATCCTCAGCGCGTTTCTCCTCGTTCTCTCTCCGTTCTTCCATTTTTTTCTGTTTCCGCGTCTTCCCTGCCTTCATCGTTTACCCTTCCCTCGTCATCACCCGCATCGCCAACCCGCTTTCCACCAGGCCTCCGTCTCCGCCACCACCACCACACCCACGAAATTGTCCTCTTCCAGCGCCATCATCAGCCCCGCCACTCGCCCCCCCCCCCGGCGGGTTGCAATGAGCGGGCGGCAAACGAGTTGCCGCGGAGCCGAGATGAGCGACGCTCCAGCGGCCATTGCATCTGGGAGCCCGTTAGCCGCCCTTCCGCCATTATCCGCGCACTTCTTTATTTTTCTTCGCTAAAAGAAGCACGAGATGAAATAGTTTCGCTCTTAGCTCGGCGGTTGCAGTCGGCCGCGATCGCAGGCTAGACGGCTTAGTAATCAGGTGGATATTTGTCTGCGTTAGACGTTAATGCTAAGCCAGCCAGCAAGACATTATTAAGGCGCGTTATGAGCTTGTGAAGGATAATAATATTATATTTGCTGGTGTTCTTGGGAAGTAGGATTAGCCAACACAGACTGCTCTAACGCGCATTCACAGAGACATACGTTTGTGCACGTACATATTCGAAATGCAATGTTGCACAACTGAATGATTCCTGATAGACATTAAATCATTTAATGCTCCTTTAAGACTAACTCATCAATCTTAAATACAACCACCCTCCCTCCACGATCTGCATTAATATTGTTCCCAACAATTGACACATCCTAACAATCGATATCTATATATAATCTAACAAGATATGTGTTTTGTTGAAACAAATCCTCGTAGTTCGCTCTCCAACTAACATTTTACTTAAATTCAATGTAACAGTTTACAAATGGTATGTTTCTTTCCAAAAGCTCGAAAAAATAGTTTTTTTTCGAAGACAAGGTTTATATTTCTTCTTGACCTTTATCCACATTACATTGGAATTTACAGGATTAAAAATACAACTCGAAAGTTAAAAGGTATTCCAGAAATTTTAGAGAAATAAAAATTTATATATATATATATATATATATATATATATATATATATATATATATATATTTAAGAAAAGATGTATTTCATCACAAAGAACTCTGCTTGTAATTTATGTTACTGTAAGACATTTGTCAAAAACCGCAACTGTATTCACTGTACGAAAAACGAATGAAATTTATGGTGTTAAAATTGCTACAACAATGCAAGTAATGTTCTCTTTGCACGAGAAATACCCTCCTGACCCGTGCATTTTTTTAAATCGAGGCGCCTGAAATTTATCGACCGGGTAGAACATGAGACTGGCAGCGGTCCTTCAGTGCCGACCACGCGTGTCCCGAAGGATCGCAACCAAGCGGACGTGCGTCGGGGAAGAAACAGCACTGGCCCCACAACGAGGCAGGGTAGGGATCGGGGGCAGTAGGTCCTGATATGGAGGACACTGCGACAGTACATGTGGGGCAGAATTAGTCACGGGGAGAAAACCAGAGAGAGAGAGAGAGAGAGAGAGAGAGAGAGAGAGAGGGAGAAGGGTCGGAAGAAGGGTCGGAAGAAAGGACGGAAGAAGGGGCGGGAGAAGGGGCGGAAGAAGGGGCGGGCGAAGGGGCGGGAAAGGAGTAGGTGGAGGGAGTAGGGCGGGGAAGAGGAAAGGGAAGGGGAAAGGGAAGGGGGTAGGGCGAGGATGGGGCGGGAAAGGGGGGGGAAGGGGCTGGAAAGGTGGTGAAGGAACGGGGCAGAGCGTGGCAAGGCACGGCAAAACGGGGTAAGGCGAGGTTTATTGCGGTACGCTGCCTCGCCGCTGTCTGGTCCCCGCACCGGAGTGCGCCCCTTTGCTCTGCCCTCGGCCGTAAAATGAGACAATCTCACGTACGCGCCCTGGGCGACACACGCCACCGGCCTCCCAGCAGGCGATCAGCTGGCGACTGGGTAGACGCCACCACATAGGTGATGGAGCGGAATGTAGGGTTGAAAAAGATGGTTGTCCTTTATGCAATACTGTGTGAAGAAATTGAATGTTGATGGAAGGGATGGTGAGGCGGGGTGGGGCGGGGTTGGGGTGGGGGTGGGGTGGTTGTGGGGCGGGGGTGAGGCGGGGTGAGGTGTGTTGGGGCGGGGGTGGGGTTGGGGTGGGGGTGGGGTGGAGTTGGTGCGGGGATTGAGCAGTGGTTGAGCAGGGGTGTCGTGGGGTGAGAGGGGCTGGGTTGGGTGGGGTGGGGTGAGAGGAGCTGGGTTGGGTGGGGTGGGACTGGGAGGGGTGGGGTGCTACAGAGCAATGCGCGGCGCGGGGCGGGGCCAAACGCGGCCTTTGCCATGCGCCATGTGTTGAGGAGGCCCTGCGCCATGTGCCGAAGCCGTTCCGCCGCTTTTACGGTCGGGTGGGCCTTCGCGACGTGTCCCGGCGCCGTCGCTGACGACGACGTAGGCTTCTCTTGGAGATCTCGCGCGATGCCTCATTTGTAGTCCTTAGTCACAGCGGCCGACGCCTCCGCGTCAGCCGGGAGTCGCAGTAGAACCTCGTCACCTTTATCTCAGGACAAATGGAAGTAGCATGAAGTATTTCTCAGTTAAATCACTTCCCCATCTTGCCGGCGTGTTAATTACCATACAATCACGTTATTAATGTTTCCCTGAATTTCCGCAAACTCGTCATTTCTAGCGATTGATGATAATTAACTTTGAAATGACTGTATTCATTTCTTGTCAAATTCAAATTCTCAACGCAATATCGTAACCACTCATTTCTCGTATGTAAAATTTTAAATGTATAACGGTTGAAAAGTTGAAAATAAATTAATTGAAAAACAATTAAAGTTTTATTCTAGACTTCATCGATTCTAGCGTTTTTTTTTAATTTTCACTTCTTATTATTCGATGGTTTTGTAATGAAAATTGAGTTGAGTACTCTCATCACTCCGAGAAGACAATTTTGTGAATCGCTAAAGCTATATGCTCCAGGCTTCGTAGCTAAATTATTTTTAATTAACTTGTGTATTAATTAACCATTCCTTACACAATTGTAATAATCCACATCAAATATGAAACAGTGAATAATAAATATAAACATAATGCAACATAATGAAAATTCCATAGAAAATTCATCCAGAGAAGATAACTGGTAAAATTTTCATTCAGTATTTTGTTTTACCACCCGAAAGTTAGTTTCCTTCAATAACCGACAACCTCTCATTTACTTAATACTATGAATTCCAATGAGCTCATTTAGAATGTCAGATTTGTAAAATTACAATTTTGAAGCAAATGTTTCCAAATATCACTCTAAATTCTTGCTATAATTTTTAAGATAAAACCGTAATAAAATAAAAACAATTCGTTCCACCATCAACGTTTATGCTGTGGGAGCATGTAACGCATGTTGAAAAAATTCAGATTTCTTCCTTCAGATTACTGCTCATAAATTAGTGAGATTCATTATTCTTAAATTATATTAATTTTTGAAAATGTTAAAATAATCAGTTAGTTACGGTTTCAGAAGGACGGGTGCTATTTTCTCTGTTTTCACTCTTTCATTTGAAGTGAAACGGACAAAAAACAATATTTTAGAAACTTTTCACTCATTTAGAAGACTTGGCTGTACTATGGACTTTATGAAGCTGTCCGGAGGATGCAGAAATGAATATTTGCGTACATACCAACTTTCTGAACATAGGGATAATACGGGATGGGTCCACTCGTAGTGTAGGTTCGGCCGTAAGACGGCAGCAGCAATCGACCAGACTCGCGGCTGCAAGGCACATACAAATTCGTCGCGTTTCTGCTTGTATTTAACGACTTAAAAACACATTGCGTTTCTAAAACGATTTTAATACTATAATAATAATAATAATAATAATAATAATAATAATAATAATAATAATAATAATAATAATAATAATAATAATAATAATAATATCAATGATATAAGTTATCTACGAAAAAAAAGTTATAAATATACACGAAATAAGAATTGTAAGGCAAATAACTAAATTGAGAATGGATAGTTATAAAAGTAGATCGAGTAGTATAATACGATGTTGCGATATAAAGTTTGCCCGAGTTTTAACACCTTTGTATAAAACTCACTCACAGTACTTATAATTTTCTTTGAAATTCGACCATTCATTTTGCGAAAGGTGTTACATTGATATTGAAAACAGTTAAAAGAAGCCCAAGGATAAGTGTTCCAATATTACTATCAATACGAAATTAATCATTGTTGAAACTAAACAGTAATGGGTAACGGATTTTTATGACTTGATTGTGTGTTTTAATGACTGATTTGTGTAATATGTTTCATTAAATTGAGTAATTACTGCGACAATCAGACAAAAGTTCTTTTTATTTGTTGCAATCATTGTATTTTTTAATCAAATTAACTGAATAATTGTTACTTTTCAGCCAATTAATCGATTAATCTAAATTGGTATAATTTTACGATTAAAATTAATTGAAAACGTTATAACAACACAAAATCCCCACGCGTTTTACTGGCACATATTATTTAACAAATTTGTTGATCAGATTCCATGAATTCGGAGTGAAATACATAAAGCTAAATTTGTCTCAATTTAACAATTAATGAAAACCAATTTCGAGAGCAAGAGAATATACATAACACGATGAAGTATCGTATTCGAGCGTTGGTAGATTTTAATGTGAAGAGGACATTTTTATGCGTTTGAAACCGGTCGATTTTCAAAAATTCGCCAAACGAATAATTTCAGTAAATAAGGAGTGGATATCATCCATAAGATTAAATTTGAAATTCTTGAACATCCTGAAGTAGAGTGGTTTCTTGCTCAAACAAATATGAAAATAGAATAACACACAAAATATGATCAATGAAATACGGTTACGAAATTACGGAGATTCTTTCATGTAAATGGTCTTTATACCTAAGATCCATACGTAGGAAGTAAGTTTATATCTCAAATGGAACAACCTAAATTCACAGGTATTCGTGAAAAGACCGCTGTCACGCTTGTGCATTTCTCCGCTCTCGGCTCTCTACCACCACGTCCGGCATTTGGCCCCCTCGATGCTCTCGTCCCTCCCCGCCTCGGCCCGTTCTGCGCTGCTACCGATTATCTGCAGCCAATGATACGCACAATTTTATCGGCTTCGTTTGTTTTGTGTCGTGTTACAAATAAAAACCATAAAAAGTAAAAAGAAACAATTAAGATACATGTCATTAATGACAAAATACGTGATGTGAACTACAAAATGTCTGATATTTTTCTCTCAGTAAAGCTTAAGCGCCCAGCCAATTTTGCAGTCTTGCTCCCACTCTATCACCCGTGTCACATGCATTGCCCCTGGGAGACCGTAGCATGTGTCACCTAGGGAGCGTACGTAAGATTGTTTCCTTTTACGGCCGAGGGCAGAGCAAAGAGGCGCGCTCCTGCGCGGAGACTAGACAGCGACGAGGCACAGTACCGCTTTAAAACCGCGCCTTCCTCCGCCCTGCCATGCCTTGACACGCCCTGTACTAGCTGTCCTTGTCCTGTCCCGTCCCTTCCTCCCGTCCCCCGTCCTCCCGTCCCGTCCCCTCCCGTCCTCCCGTCCCGTCCCGTCCCTCCCCCCCGGTCCCGTCCCCTACGTCCCGTCCCGTCCCGTCCCTCCCGCCCCGCCCCGCTCCCGCCCCGCACCCGCCCCGCACCGCTCCCGCCCCGTCCCGCCCCGTACCGCCACCGCTCCCGTACCGCCCTGCACGCCCCGCACCGCCCCGCACCGCCCCGCACCGCTCCCGCACCGCCCTGCACCGCCCCGCACCGCCCCGTCCCGTCCCGTCCCGTCCGTCCCGTCCCGTCCCGTCCGTCCGTCCGTCCGTCCCGTCCGTCCCGTCCCGTCCCGTCCGTCGCGTCCCGTCCCGTCCGTCCGTCCCGTCCGTCCCGTCGTCATCCGTCCCGTCCGTCCGTCCGTCCGTCCCGTCCCGTCCCGTCCGTCCCGTCCGTCCCGTCCGTCCGTCCATCCCGTCCCGTCCCGTCCCGTCCCGTCCGTCCCGTCCCGTCCCGTCCGTCCGTCCCGTCCCGTCCGTCCCGTCCGTCCGTCCGTCCCGTCCCGTCCGTCCCGTCCCGTCCCGTCCGTCCCGTCCGTCCGTCCGTCCCGTCCCGTCCCGTAGAGTTTGCACCGCCCTGCACCCCGCCCTGGGCCAGCCCTGGGCACTCTTCTGTGTCCTCATCTCCACTGCTGTCATCATCTCCCACTTTTGCTGCCATCTTCCTTTCTTCTATCTCTGCCCAGCGATTCTGTGTCACATTGACTCCCGACAGTGGAGGAATTCAGTCACTGGTGGAAAAATCTGCTGTAATCATTACTATGTCGTAGTTTCTCCAGCAAATTCGAGCACCGCACCGTATGGCAGATAAGCAATCAGTATATCGGAGCTTGTTCCGACTAGAGTCAGTGCCCCGCTGGGAAAGATGTCTGATGGGAAATCATGCAAGCCGACGTATAGGTTCACGGGATCTCAGTTCTGCGGGAATAAACATCGCCGCCTCCCAGGATAGAACGTGAACTATACTTGCGGGACTTAATGACTTACAACGTCGACGCGCTCTAAATCAATACTCACTCACTCCCTCTCCGCGCCCCGTCCATCCTTGCACCCCCCAATCTCCACCTACGACCTTCAGACTCGGACAGGGCGCCTCCTGCCCATCTCCCGCAATTAACGCAGCGCACATTGTTTCTGCTGGCGCCGGCGCCTCATTTGCCGATGCAATCTCCGTCCAAGTGGGCGCTCCGCTCGACGGCGCTTGGCACAACGCAAGGCGCTTCGCTCGGCGACACGACTCAACGCTGTGAGGGTTGGGCGCGGCGTGGGAGGGGGCGTGGTTCGTCTTTGAATCTTTCGTGAACCAAGGTCAGTGGAAAGGGGGGAGTGTCAGTGGCTTAGGGAGGAGAAAATGGAGGGAAATGAAAAGTGTCGGAAAATGACATGAGAAGGACACAGAGTTCAGTGTTGGGTGGATGGGTAGGAAATGAGAAGAAAGGTGAGTCAGTAGAGGGAGTGGAAAAGGAAAACGCGTTGGTGTGAGGGAAAAGGAAGATAACGTATGTTTAGATTGATTCACTTAACGATGTTTCTGGGCAAAGGCGTTTATTATGGTCATTATCCCGTTAGTGTTGTGAATTCAGAGAGGTAGCGGTGTTCCTCTCCGGGGTGCATGATGAGATCTGGCGCCAGACAACACATTGCCTGGGGAGTATTTCACTCTCCAACTAAATTCACCTTCCAAGGTATCCACACCAACACACACAGCCAGCACATTAATAGGCTCCTGAATGGTGTGAGTGAGAGTAAACGGAGAAGATACGACAAAGAAAAGGAAGGAAAGATGACGCGCCGATCGTGGCTTTTTTTTGAGATTCTGCTCCAGCATTCATAGTATTTCTGTCGTAGTTCCTCTTCAGACAGGAAACTATCAATTAAATTCTGGCCTACCCCTTGAATTCTCTTCCACACCGGCCAAATACGACCTAGTTATGTAGCTAGTATCGAAAATCCAGCACCGTCGCAACTCGAACCCTAGGACTTCCCGGTCAGTCGCTGCAGGGACAACAGTGCTTGCTCTGAACTTGAACGAAGTTGGTAGGAACGGCCGAAAGTCTTTCCGGAGTGGTGAGAAAGAGGTTAAATAGAATTGGAACACGTGGGATGATGCTGGACGGTGCATGATCACCGGTTGCCAGGAAGAACATAAAGAGGAAAATAAAAAAATCGATCACGCAGTGCGTCTGAGTTACTAAGTAAAGAAAAGAACGCGAATCTCGTTGAAGTTCGCAAGCAGGTTGCAATGAGGGATTAACAGCAGCGCCAGCGGGGTGTCGATATGGTGGATTTACTGCAAATTTGTTGGCTGATGGAAAGCAGATTATTTCCTATCATGGAGATAATGGTATGAATAAATTGTTATTATGTCCTTGCGTCAGTGATACTTTCACAAATAGTTATTTATGTGCCAAAGGCGTCATAGGGTTTCTAATGATCGAACGGTGACAATGACCCTCAGGCTTTTCGTCACCACTCGATCATTAGAGATCTAGTTAACGACCGTGGTACATACAAGATTTTATATGTACCAAATTTTAATGATTCAGGTTTACTTATTTACTAATTAACTGATTTTTAACTTCAGTAGC
Organism: Teleogryllus occipitalis; assembly: GCA_011170035.1. NCBI lineage: Eukaryota > Metazoa > Arthropoda > Insecta > Orthoptera > Gryllidae > Teleogryllus > Teleogryllus occipitalis. The sequence goes on along the minus strand of BLKR01004423.1, from coordinate 22,195 downwards.
TTTGTCTTTTCTGTTTCACTTTTCTTTTTTTGTCTTTTTCCTTTCTTAATTCCTTGTCATAATTCACTCTCAAAAAAACATGTGGCATCATTCAACTATGTTAATATTTCCTTCATAACCATGGTCCTCTCAATCTAGGTCAGTTATGCGCGTTTATATGGACCTCTACATCCAAGGCAATAACAAGCAATAACGTACAAGTAGAAAATAAACATACTAATGTGACATATATGACACAGTAATCATTACATACACAATCAACAAGAAACAAAAAATATACTTTACATACAATACAATATTCATATTTAAACGTGCAAAGAACATTTATATAGTTGAACTCTGAAACAATGTTTCTCGCTATGATGTAAAATAATAACAAGAATATATTTTTTACATTTCCATCACAATGCATCATTGTACAAAAGAATAGACATTTGGATATTTCTTAACAGATTGTAACTAATTACTCCTATATTTCATATTCAGAACCCAAAAAAGTATATACTTTACGTGATTACATCGAACGTGGCAACCATTTTGTGCTAAGATTCCAGAGAAAGCTTTAAACATACTGTGCAATGAGAAAAATAAAATTTCAAAAAGCTTTCCGGCGGAGAATAAAATAATCCTTTTGCTTTTTCCACCGTTAAAAAACGCACAACGTCGTAACTTTCATTTAAGCAACGAGTTTAGAGAAAGAACTAAAAATCCCACCGCGAAATACGAATTTTGAACAGTTTTAATGGATTTCCATGCGCTTCTCTCCGCTGCAGATATAACGCATTTTTTGTTGTGTAAGCCAAATGAAAACAGCCCCGTGCATTCGCCGCTGACCCGCCACCGAAAGAAACGTCGTTATTGTCCTGTACCTGCGCGGCAGCGGGCTGGCTACCGGGGCAGCGAGAGTGGGCGGGGCGGTGCAATTGTTGGAGGGTCCTCGCTGTTTAATTAAGCGGCGCGCTGGCCGCACGTACGCACCCGCGTACACGATCCGCGCGACACTCGGGGCGAACCCAGGTGGAGAGCAGGTGCTGGCGGGTGCAAAGGAAGGAAAGGTAGGGAGCAAAATGGAAATAATGAGGCCGTCGAGAGAGCCTAGTAGAGAGCGCGATTGTGGACAGAGGAAGGAGAAGGGGAAAAAGGGAATCTAACGAAAGTAATGAAGTAGTCGACGGAGTAGTACGGAGTACACGGAAAGGAAGGGAAGGGAAGGAAACAAAATGGAAATAATGAAGACATCGAAAGGGACAAGTGGGAAGTGGGAATATGGAAAGAGGAAGGAAAACGAAAAGAAGAGAACAAAAATACAGTAATTAAATATTTGTCCCAGCTAGATGGAAAGTGTGAGTACGAAAAGTACACGGAAAAGAAAAGAATGAAACAAAAGAAAATAATGAAGAGAGCCAGCTAGAAAAGCTGATTACGGAAAGAGGAAGGGGAAGAAAAAGAAGGGAACAAAAAGGAAATAATGGAATTGACGACACAGAGAGATGGAAAGCGCGAGTATGGAAGGTACACGGAAAGGAAAAGAAGGAAACAGGAAAATAATCATCCGTCGTGGAACAGACGGAGAGCATGATTATTGAAAGAAGGGAACAACAAGAAAATAATGATTACTATTCGGCGAAACCAGGTGGAGAGGGCGAGTATAGAAAGCACGTACTTGGATGCTCTGCGAACAAGCCACCGACGTTTGACGTTCGGTTAAGAGCGCGGAACAGCGAAATCGTGTTCGGCTCGCGCTCGTCGACCACTCAGCTTGATGTACTCGTACTAGACACATAGTCTAGTTAAAACGGAACAGCGGGCAACACGTTTCGAACGTCCAATAACGAACGTCGAACATCGAGTAACGGATGTCAAACGACAAACGACGAACGTCAAACGACGAACGACAAACGTCGAACGACGAACGTCGAACGTCGAACGTCGAACGTCGAACGTCGAACGTCGAACGACGAACGTCGAACGACGAACGTCGAACGACGAACGACGAACGTCGAACGACGTTCGATGAACTGCGACTGTCGAGGGCTCATGTTCATTCGGTGCTAGTGCTGAAGGTGGAAAGCAGATTTGCATAGACGACTCGCCTTTAAACAGACATGACTATAGGCTCCGCGTATTGGTTGCGTGTGCATAGTCTGGAATGCAGCGCTGCATTCTAGTGTGCAGCGCTGCATTACAGTCTGGAACAGCGCAAGTGTTCGAGTTTAAAGGGCGTAAGTTCCTTCACTGAAAAATAAGACTTTAGGTGAAATGAGCGGGAGAATTGCTTTGAAAATAAGTAGGGAGAAGTAAAGACGGAGATTGAGCGGCATGGGTTGATGATTGGCTGTACTAGGCAGAAGCCGCAAGCGTGGCGAGAGAATAAGTGTAAAATAGCGCCTGAGTTGTGTTATTCACAGTTCAGTCGTACCATTTGAAAAAATGCATGTGTATTCATTCTTAATGTATTTATTTTTCACAGTAAGAGAAAATTTAGATGCCATATGCAGTTGGATAGACAGTTAGGTAGATAATATAACCAGCAGTTAGGTAGACATTTTGGTAGACAGTTGGGTAGACAGCCCACACCCGAGGTGTGGGCACAGACGGCAAATGAACGGCAGAGAATTATAGACAAAGAACAGACGATAGGACACAAGGTGCAAAAGGGGAAAATGAAGAGACTATGGAGTACTGGAAGGGGGAAAAGCTGGGGGGTTAAGTGGGAATTCAAATAAGTGGGAAGAGTGCAGTGCAAAATGAAGACCAGACACGCCGATTCGGAAGAGGGTAAAACAAGGGGGCAAATGCAGGTGGAATCGGATGGAGATTGCACGCCGGCGTGGTGCAGGCTGCGCACGGGGGTGGCGCCCAACTCTGCGGAGGTCCCGCCCCCGCCCCTCCGTCGTCGGCCCGGGCAGCCTGCGAGCGCCGCGCCGCGCCGTGCCTGGTGGAGGGCTGCGCGCCGAAATAATAAACAGGGCGCCGGCAGCGGCGCGGCGCGGCGCGGCGGGGCGCGGAGCGGGCCGGGGCAGAGCGCGGCTTCCGTATCCTACTAATTAACGGCCAGCCGCCCTAATTACGGGGCAGGTGTGGCCGCTTCCCCGACGCACCGACGCGACGGCGGCGGGAGCTTCGGTGGCGCCGGTGGAGAGGGGTGTGCGGTGAGGGCCCGGGCGGCGACGAGGGTGAGGATGGGGGCGGAGAGCAGTGGCGGGGCGGCGGTGGGGATGGCGGCGGGACGGGGGGCGGGGCATCGACAGTAGTGGCGGCGGGGGCGGCGGGGGCGGCGGGGGCGGCGGGGGCGGCGGGGGCGGCGGGGGCGGCGGGGGCGGCGGGGGCGGCGGGGGCGGAGCCGTGGGCAGATCCGAGTGCAGCGCCGGCGACAACAACGCTGGCGACAGAGGAGAGGAAACGGAGAGGAAGGCGCGTTGTGGCTAGAATAAGGGCGGGGTCGGAGGAAGGTAATGCTGGCGGAAATTAGAGCAGAGTGGCACAATCGTCACGACGAAAAATGGATAGAAGAGTTAAGCGTTTTGTGTCGCAGGCAATAATTATTTTAAATGACACTTGAATTATGAACAATGTCAAAAAATTCAAGAACGTATTCAGTTGTTTTTCTAGCCAGTTGAATTATACTCTCAATGCGGTTTTCCTTCATGTGGGTTGTCGAAACATTGGATTCTCTGTATTTTCATGCGAAAAGATGGCAATGTGAAACCTGTCTTAAATGACCACTAATGGTTTTGACGAATACAGACAGGTGGCCTGTAAATAGAGGTTATTAGAATAACCGAATGGTGATCAAACTTAAGTATTGGCAATTGAGTTAGGTAAGATATTCACATGTTTTAATTTAAAACAAGGCCACAAAATATCGACACGTTTATTAAAATGTACGTGCTTACGCAGGTACGATCCGGATCGTATGAAAGAATTCAATCTTTATTTTTTAAGTCTTCTGTTGTTTTGAACCCCATTGGTAGACATTTTTCCAATTTAAACTTGAAGAGGCAATTCACATCGTAAGGAAACTAAAGAGAAAGTATAACAATTTATTTATTTCCATTTTTGGGTCTCGTTACATTGTTCCATACTCGACCCCTTTCGGAGCCTCTCCCGAAATTTATTTTGGTTCTGTAATAATTCCTGCTTGCCACGTAGCTAACTGATCTGATATTTCAATGGCGCACTTCGGAGTGAGTTGGTCGCATAAGCCAACGACAGAGCCAATGGCAGAGCAATTGACCTTCCAGCTGTAAGCTCACAAAAGGTTTAGAGTGAACCCTTTCTTGAATCAGAGTCGCATTCACTGCGTCACTTTCTGGCGTCTGAGTAACCCCTCGCTTTTCCCGGACCCGACACTGTGCTGACGCGCATCAAGGTCGGCAATGAGCCACGAGCGGGACACGTACGCTTTAGGTATTTCTACTTTAAAACGCTATTATGTTAATTCTAGCAAAAACATGTTGCGTCTTTACGAAACTAAAGACTATTAGATGATAAATCTTAATGGAATTAAATATTTGTTGTATATTAGTTCCGTGAAAAATAACCACGGAACACGTATTTAATCTATTAAAATTGATATTAATGCTAAAGCACGGGTAATTGTCCTGGATCAGAGCAAACGTGTTAATTTCATCACTACATTTATCACACATACAGCCACCTCCCGCAACACGCTTGCACTGACAGACGCGAAGCACTGACAGCTATTGCTCAAAAGAGTTGTAATACAGAGGTAACCACGTCATTATCTTTTTCTTCTAATAATAACAGCTTCATAATCCCTGGACAACTTGTTACAACACCAAAATATTCTAATAATTCGATCTTTCTTTATGAACTTTTGAAGAATGTGAATTCAGGTAGCACGGACTAATTTAAATACGAATGTGGCGGTAGTTGAAAACATTTAACTTTATGTATAAGAAATGAAGTGAAACTGTAACAGATTTTGAGATAAATTCACATACCATTATGTTTGTCGTTACGTTTAGCATTACATGCTTTTTACACACATGCGCACGATAATTAGTTCCTGATGCCCTAAATACTTCTGTGGAATTAAAAATTGCTCTCACGCTACATACAAATATTAAAATGAAGCAGAAGCAGTGTATATTACACAGGAGTTAATTACGCATTGTTTTGATATAATATTACTTTGATTAAATATAATTTTGGTTAAAGTAGAGAATCTGGGACACTCTTGGAGAATAGTAATGGGAAAGACTGTAGTGCGAAGAGAGGGAGGAGGGGGTGGAAAGTAGCCTATTTGGGGGTGAGAAGAAAGTATTTGTCCTGATACATTCACCGTAATGGGAAAAGCACCTCCAACCTGGAAATTAATAACGCTTTTCGCGCATGGGTCTCTCTGACACCTTCAATAAAGCTTGCGGTTATGCACGGCTCATGTGGATTATGTTCAAAACACTGGAAATTTCCCTCGATTGGCACACAATTTCACTCCCAATTGTATGCGAGTGTGCATTTTAGCATTATCTCACGGCTAAATAGGCGCTTCTCTATGCAATTCGAAGTTGAGGACGAGGCTCGAATCTATGTCCTTAGCGATTAACATAAAACATATTTGAGTCAGCTTAAAGATTATTGCTAACACATTTAAAGTCAAAATTATTATAGTACAAAATCTCATTTCATCCCATTGTTGGTATATTCGGATATCCTTAATTAATTTTCAAAAGCACTCAGGACATATGATAAATTTAATTACATTCATCTTAATATTGTGTCGTATTTCACTCAACATTTGACCGTTTAAAATTTTCACCGCGCTTTAAAACGAACAACACAGTACACGGTTCAATGCGAGGGTACTCTCGACCTTCGAAAGCTCCCTCTCATACTCTCAATCTTCCTTGTCTCTTCCACAATGGATTTTCGTTCTCATGACGAAAGTAGAATGACGTTTAATCTAATTTGAGTTGTACTGTATACTTCAATAACAACTTTCATTAACAAAACCTCAACATTGAAAACTTTCTTATAGACACGGCTTAAGTTTTCGATTTTTGCTGTTAATACTTTAGTGAATGTCATTTCGATTTTATGAGATAACTAATGAATTCACATGGTTAGGTAACCATTCATGTGTCACGTACATGCATCTTTTTACACCGAAATTATACGACGAGTATTATCAAGGATGAAGGATTTAAAATTTGTTTTGTTCATCTGAATATATTTCGTGTGTTTTCGAGATCCTGCCTTATTTCAAGATCTTGAAATAACGCGATGTTCAGTTTTCAATAACATGAGTAATTTTGTGTAATTTTACATAAAAGATAGGCAATTTTAATAATGATAATATTGGTAATATTAATAATAATAATAATAATAATAATAATAATAATAATAATAATAATAATAATAATAATAATAATATTTAAAGTGTCCAATATTTAAAGAGATTAGCAAAGTTTTAAAAACTAGACATTTTCGCTCCCGAGTTATAGAAAACTTATTTGCATCAGCAAAAAAACTGCGGATTTAAATTTTTTGCAATGCTAACAAGATAGAAACGCACACCCTACTCTTACTACTCCTGCTACTACAAGCAAAAGGAGAGCTCAAGTAAACGTGCAAATAATGAAGCTACATTTATTACAAGATTTGAATATTACCTATTTTCAATAATTTGAGAAAGTGTGTGCTGTTGAGCACCGCTAGTTCTTACGGGAATAAGCCCACATAATCCATGTCAGACTAGTATTTAAACATTTCCCATCTAATACCCTTGCCAAATCCATTTCATTTGCATATCAGTTTGAAGAGTCACAACAGAAAACCCTAATTAGATCAAAGTGTTATTGATTGACAATTTCAGCAGACAATGCATACGTTTGTATTAATTAAATGATTTAAAATAAAAAAAGGATACTCACCGCCACTTTGTACTTCAGCTTCTCGAATATGCTTTCTTCGTGGTCTCCTTCGCGTAGATATTTCAGCAATACCATTGTCGGTAATTCAAAAATAACGAGAGTTTAATTACTTAAGTGTACGCAACACTGAATCAGCACTAAATTGGGAAAACAAAACATCTAGGCCATTAGGTATTCGCACGATCTATTAAATACACGAAAAATTGCGGAAACTTTCACTCAAGAGAACCTTCTTCCTCGTGGGACCACGAACTACTGACTAGCTTAGGGTAGTGTATTTACATAGTTCACCGCCAGAGGGCAGTGCAATTGAATGTGCCTTCAAACTTTTCAAAGCGCCTTTCTTTAATCTTTCCGTGAGACACTGAACGTTTCGTATTACTTGCCCATTAGTTTGTAAAATCTGTAGTTACATTTGAATATCTTAAATAGGTTCAATGATCTCATTTAATACACGATATGTTCAAGAAAATATGTTCGATTTTGGACAATGAGAATGTGACAAGAGAAAGAGAATCAACTTTGGAATTTGCAAATAGTTAATGACAACTATCAATTCTAATTAAAATTTATACTTCATTTTCCTTAACTATCATATTCTCATTTTCAGGTTTAAAAATATTATAATTATTTAAGTATAAGAAAATACACATTGTTGCTAAGTCCTTCTTCATATCAAATCCTTTAAAATAAGAAAAAGATCAATTTTATACAAACGACAGAGTTTAAAATTATTTTTACTGCAGTTGGTTCAAATTTTAATAAAATACAATAAATTCCTTCCATTTTATTTTACAGTACATTGCTATTAGAATTTGATCTGCTCTGCTCTCCTCAGAGTCTCGAAGTGTTTAATTAATCCTACGTTTACTGAGTGAGTACAATGTGTACCAACACCATACGTTTGAAAAATTATTGGTTTCTTTAATAATTCTGACAGTTCATGTATTTGTCCGTTGATATCCTAATAGTAGTTATATACTACTATTACACTTATCGGCTTGTTTTTTACTTATTTAAAGTATTAATTAAGATAATATTAATACCTAATATTATTAAATTTGGAAATAAATATGCCTCACATGAAAAACTTTTCATTCAATGAGATATTGCAATATTTAAAACATGTCCATACTCATTTTAATAGTAATGTGAAAGCACGTGACACTCTTAAAGAGGTGTCAAATACTTTGCACTAATTAATTGCCATATTACTATCGGTTATTCCCATGTGTAATTTGTGTTATGTATCATCTACTGCTAATAAAATGTCAAAACGATTTCGAAAAACACAATAAATTAACGCGCTTACAGCTTGCTTCTTAAAAAAAGGTGACAAATAGAGAAATGTCGAAGCAAAGGCATGCTACAATGTATACTTTTACAAGTCACCCTTTCGTTCAAATCCTATGCATCACGTTTCCCATTTACCAACCCGCCTTTTTGAGAAAACCGCGTAGGCCCAACGTCACGTAAACACGAACTGTTTGGAATGAAAATTTATTCCGGTTTTTGTGCGAAGGGAAGAATTAATGACCCACGGAAAGAAGGTGCGAGGGGACTGTCAAATGACTTTTATGTTAAGGGATGAGAATGTCCTTTTTCTTTCGCTGGTTTTCATGTTCCTTCTGCGCAATCTTACGTAAAGTTGAAACTACATTCCGGCGTTGAAGCGAGAGACAAACTTGCGTTTTAAGGAAGCGACGCAGCAGAAATTCCTTGACGTCTCGCTTGTCAGTGATGAATCACTTGCTAGGAGAATCCCCGGGGAGGCTTCTGTCACGATGACGGGGCTCACCCCTGATCCCAATTTAAAGTTTTGAACTCCCCCCTCCGCTAGTGGCAGTATTGGATTCTTGAACGGGTAAGTATTTAATTCCTGTCAACACTGTCATTAGAGAAATTGGGTAATGGAATATCTCAGGCATGATACGAAGGGGCGATCGAATAATCAAAGAAAGGGGTTGGGATGAACGAAAAGGGAAAAGACCCTGTTTTGTCATCCCAATTATTCCTTTTTATATTTGTTCAGCCAGATCAAGCCTTTCGAAAATGTATTCGTACGTATATAATATAATACTCCGAACACTGTTGCAATACTGGTAAGATACCGTTGAAAAGTTAAAAATTACAAAATAAATTTAGATTTCTGTGAAGAGAAATGTATTTATACTGAGAGAAGTGTATCTTCTTGTTAGAATGTGTGTTTGAATTCTCTGGTAGGTGTGTTAGTTTCTGGATAAGAATTGATACTTCAATCGTCGTCTTTTTGGTTGGTTGTGTCAGAAAGGAATTTGTAATATCATCAACCTGCTGTAAAAGAACCCGCGAATGAAATACGGTAAAAAGCTCGAACTGAAATGGCTTTGAAAGCAATATCTGAGAGAATTGATTTATTTATAAATTAAATAATACATTAAACAAATCTACTATTTTGTTGCTGTATTTAAGAAGTTACATTTCTGTTTTGTAATTAAAGTCTTGGAGAGGTTATTTAGTATATTTTTAACATAAACAATTATATCATAATTTTGAAGCTCAGTAATTGAGAATATTTAATTACTTAATTCCAAACAAAAAATTGAAACATATTAAACAAAATAAATTCATTTGAAAACACACGTACCATAACCCTTGATCTTTAATTTAGCAAAGCCTACTCAAAGAACATTTATCAAAAAAAATAATTTCCTCATATTCGCATTTTACAGCCGTTCCCCGTCCCACACGAGTTAAAATAAATCCCTGATGACGAAAAGTTTGGTGTCTATACAATTATGCTCATACATGAGTCTCTTTAATTGACAAATCACTTGATGACCATCAATTTGTACATCAAATACCATTCAATTCGAATTACACACACTAAATACAATTTAGGCGTCGGCGAGCACGGCTGTGTGTGTGTGTGTGTGGGGGGGGCGGCAAAGCTTTGGGCTGTGCGAGATGAATATTCATACAGGGCGCGCGAGCTGCAGCTGCGGCCGTCCGACGAACTAATTCGATAAAAGAGCTCCGCAGCGGACGCCGCCGATGCGGCCGACGCACGACAGAGGGCGCGCGCGTCGCGGTTGCTACGCATCTGCGCACACGCGGAATTATTTATACGGAAGTGTATACTCACTGATCGGGGGAAATTGGAATATCTCCATGTGGCACGCAGGTTTTAAAAGACACAGCTGGGTCTGGGGAAATGATTGGACGAAGATGACAGAAAATCAACGATATAATCAACAGGATGTTTTTGAACTTAACTTAATAATCCCGTGCAATTTCATCTGTCACTGAGGAAGAGCTATAGAAGAGTTCCAATAGAAAAGTAGTACTTCATATGCCTGATAGGGAAACACGAAAATCTCAAAAATATTGTTTCATAAGTGTACGGGGTGAAATGCGTACTATTACGACTATATACATTACTCACCTATGCTTTCAAAACACTCATTGACCTTAGAATATTAAAACCTCGCTTTCTTATCCTCGCTAAATACTTGTATAACTTCATATTTACATGCTAGACGAGGGAACGACAAACTATTTGCGATATATCGATTGCAATTCGCAAATCAAAACGAAGCAAGACCGATATACTAGTTGATCTTGAAATAAGTAATGAACAACGACGGCAGAAAGGGGTTCGTATAATCAATTTTAAGATTTTATTAATATCTATAATTTGTACTGTAAAACGTTAATTAGAGTCAATACAGATACACTCAGGATCCGCTACCTTATATTTAACCCTCTGTTAGCCGACTTCTCCCAGACCTGTTAGACGTCGTTGATCAACAGTGATTTCTCTCACCCATGAATGTAAATAGACTTTTGTAAGAGTATTTTTTGTTCTAATGTAAATTTGCACAATATTATTATTATTATATTTCCAAATAATAATAATAATAATAATAATAATAATAATAATAATAATAATAATAATAATAATAATAATAATAATTCTTTTAAATTCAATACAAAATAATTTCATTGAATATTAATAAAATATTAAAAGTATGATTATGTTCTCTGAATACCTTTTTGAGTTCTGAAAAGTATTTATATATTTTTCTTTACAATTACTACAAATAGTAACAGCATGTTTATTAGTATTAGCATGTATATGTCCTCCTACAGCATGTTTATGAGACAAAATCATATACTGGGTGAAGAACAATATGTAAACGGGATGTATCTGACAGCTGCTATACGTTCATCTGCTCTCATTCCCTAACTAACCTAATGCTACCAATATGTTTCGTGATTCTGAGTAACATTTAGTGTGAAAGTAGATCTAAAGAGCTTATTATATAAAACGCTTGTTTCGTCTGAAAATCATTTACAATGTTGTACAATGTTCGATTATGAGCGAAATGCAGTTCAGGCATTCTATGTACCCTAAATCCAAAGATTTGTGTTACTTCTGTTCACATGCAAGTGGTTTAAAAATTGTACATCCTCCAGGGTTAGGGAAAATATTTTTGAAAAAATTACAAAAGGGATGAGTAAAGACAAAGGATAATCTGAAGAAAAGCTATTCACTTTCAGTTATAATAAAATAAAGCATTTCCCTGCTGAGATCAATGCTCGTGGTTAAAATAAAACAATTCGACAATAAATTGCTTAGGCGGTTGGTCGACCTTGAGCGTGCCGTTCACATTTACACAATAACAACAAAAACGGCTCGCTAGCAGCTGAATGAGTAGATACGTATTTAATTTTTGTTTTTTTCATTCGACATTTCTGTCTCTCAAGGATTTTGAACCCTATATTTTATATTATAACTTTTTGGACACGGTCATCCATAGCAACAGAGTATTCATTCCTAATCGTTAACATGGTCTAAGGTTGGAAGATTGTTTAGGCTTCAAAGTTTGGTAATGGTTTAGTAATGGCAGTTGTTTGGTAAAGGTTGAGAATGGTGTATTTTTGAAAGTTAAGGTACCGGTAGGAAGGATGTAAAAACATAAGTTGCGGTGGTCGCAGTCCATCCGTGGGGAACCTTGATTTAATACCGGCTCATGAAGCACGACGGCCCAGATTAAATATTGATTGATTACTGATTCCGGGCGCGTCAACTACTGAGGTCATTAGTCCAGTAAGTGCAATGCATGTTTTTTGGTGGCGGTGATCGTGGGTGGCGAGATCCGGTGTGGGTGAGGTGACGGTGATCTTCCTCCACTGGATGGCGAGATGCGGCGCCGACCTACCGTTGACTAGTGGGGTTTTCCCAATTAGGTATATCTCACCAGCGGGGCACCGCCCCTCCCGGAACAAGTTCGAAGTCCCTGACCGTCTCCCGACATGTGTGGTAGTGTGGTGCATGTTAGTGCAAGTGTGTGTAAGAGGTGAGGATAGAGCAAGGAAGGGTAAGGAAAGATCGCGCGTGGCCCGTGGCCCGTTTGTTAGGGTACTGCTCCGGCATTCATCTGGTGTTGATCGGAGAAACCACGCAAAACTACATATCAGAGCAGCAGGCCGCTAGAATTCTCTGCCAGACAGCGACTTAATTTGATCTAGCTGACAAGCTAGTGTCGAAAATCCTGCAGCCGACGGGACGGGAACCTAGGCATTCAGCCGGTCAGAGGCATTGCAGTGACATCGGTTGATGCACTGAGCCACCGCTCCCGCTATTAGATATTGTAGAAAATGGCGAAGAGTATAAATTTTGATAGAAATGGTCAGATATTTTTCTTATCTTTTCGTTAAGTGGCAATATATTTAGCTCGCGACGAATTTCGAATAATCCATGGTGCCTTGAGGGTCTTTCTTAGGAACTTATTTTGGAATGCAACAACCGTTTGGAGGTTACTGGGTGCTACATCACCCCTTACTGAACATGCATAAGTTAGAGTGGGTTGAATAATTGTTTTGTACAGTAATATTCGGCTTTCAATACTAGTGGCAGATAGAGTTATTTAAAGGACTGTCACCCAACAATAACCGTCTTGAATACTTGGATTGTCTTGAAATTTCAGCAACTTGTAGAACACGATGCAAAACCTATGTACAGGTGAGTCACGTAACTTTAGCACCTCCTGTAACTTTTGAACGGTTGAAGATATTGAAATGCAGTTTTCACGGAAGTGCATGAGAAAATAGGGCTAACTGATACGTGTATTTATTTCTATTTTATCACTTGTATTTTACGAGATATTTGAGGTAACTTTGTTTTTTCAAATGGAACTATACATATTTTTTCAGTCTATCATAAAGAGCGTAAAAAGACGAATCCAATGATATACATATTGTCATATGTTAGATAAGGATTTTTTGAGAAATTTTGATTCTTTTGCGACCAGTTCTTAACGGATATTTTGAATGTAACCGACCGCCACAGAAGGTCACGCAGCGCTCCAGCAGCAAGCGCGCGCTCGGGGAAGGAAGGGATCTTCGTATTTCAAGATACAAAACATATCCCAAATATTCTGAACGCTCCTATCATATCGAGGTGTCAAAGCTTCCTCGGTTCACCGTAGGAGGGGTCAGGGAGGGAAGAAACGGTCCTACGCCTACGGCGCGACGCATACGTTGACAGCCTCTCCACGTGCGAAATACGAAGATAGGCTTAGGTCATCTCTCAGGTCAAATGGGAGATAGCTCGATGAAGGACACTAAGAAAAGGTTCTCTTCAATGGAATTATTATTTCATAATTCAATTTTTACGAATTATGTATGGTTTTCATTTACATACAAAGTATGCAAAACGTAAACACCGTAACACAAAACATTTACAATAATAAGAATACACTTTAATACAGTTGTTGCTGTGAGCCATCTCCTTTTATTTTTATTAATTAATTTATTTGTTTATTTATTTATTACTTTTCTTGTGAACGACGACATGTAATACTTCAATATTATGAAAGCAAAAGGAAACGTTTCATTATTACGCTAGAGAGTATTTATTTTAAATCAATTAATTAGGAAGAAATCATTGCTCTACGCTAAGCAGTTTTGATCATGAGTCTCTTCCGAGCTTCGGCCGGCTTGGACTGCTTAGAAGAATACTCTGTCCCTACGAGATACGAGAATCTCGTTGTCTCGTTGCCTCCCGCAGAGAAAGAGAATCTCCTTCGCCAGTGCACTCCCTTGGCCTTGGCTGGGTGCTACCCCCTCCACGACCCTTCTCCCTTTTTCGGCCAGCGAGAATGATTCACAGGTCGGACGAGACACGAGAGACTGAATGCAGTTTTGTCCGTCTCTAGTGATTACCTTTATTTACTATTGTTTATTATATTTTGGGAATATATTTTTATTTTAGTGATTAATTATTATCTTAATGGATGTTTCTATCCCTGTGTTATTATTCTACGCTTATTATTATTGTTTGCTCAGTATATGCAATATTCTTTATCTATTCTTAGTCTGTATTTATTCTTATTATGTTTTGTTTTAAGATCCCATTAATATCCTGTGATATAAAACCCCATTAACTGGAGTTGAAGTAATAAACAATTTTATTACAATACACACTTACGATAAATCCTCATTTTTAATCTTTCTATTCCTTAACAAAAATCTGGAAATGGGGAAGGATGGAAAGCCGAGTTCAGGGAAAAAACTACAACAGTTTTGTGAATATTTGGGATATGTTTTGCATCTTTTTTTTATTTACACAATGAAAATTTACAATATATTTCATTTCGAAATAATAAGTAAATATGATAACTCAAAATAAAATACAATGATCAAAGAAACAATAATTCGCAGAGAAGTCCCCCATTGGTACTTTCCAGGATCAATATACAAGGACTATAACAGTAATACGAAGATCCCTTCCCTTCCCCGAGCGCGCGCTTGCTGCTGGAGCGCTGCGTGACCTGTGGCGGTCGGTTACATTCAAAATATCCGTTAGGAACTGGTCGCAAAAGAATCAAAATTTCTCAAAAAAATCCTTATCTAACATATGACAATATGTATATCATTGGATTCGTCCTCTTTATGACAGACTGAAAAAATATGTACAGTTCCATTTGAAAAAACAAAGTTACCTCAAATATCTCGTAAAACACAAGTGATAAAATAGAAATAAATACACGTATCAGTTAGCCCTATTTTCTCATGCACTTCCGTGAAAACTGCATTTCAATATCTTCAACCGTTCAAAAGTTACAGGAGGTGCTAAAGTTACGTGACTCATCCTGTATATATATTTGATATTAATATTTAAAACAATACAACGCGCTCGTTTCGGATATTATTTGTTTCCATCATCAGGCGTAATTGAAAAATAAATAAATAAATAAATAAATAGATAAATAAATAAATAAATAAATAAATAAATAAATAAATAAATAAATAAATAAATAAATAAATAAATAAATAAATAAATAAATAAATAAATAAATAAATAAATAAATAAATAAATAAATAAATAAATAAATAAATAAATAAATAAGACCGTAAAGCCAGTCGTCAGCAAGGAAATTAAAAAACTTTCCAACGAGGAAGTCTGTGCCACTCTGTAGCACCACAAGTTTTCTTTCATCGGCATCTCCATCAGACGTATCGTAAGGTTAAACACGATTTCAGATGAAAATTCGAATCGACGCAAGTCGATGAACAATACTATTACGGAAATGAAAGCAAAAAAGTTGAAATTAAGGACTTGAGATCAGGTAGTCCGAAGCCAGATTTTGCCCAAGAATGATGTATAACATTTATGAGGCCGCAGCCTTAAAATTGGTAACCCTGTAAGTTGTGTTACATTTTGGCAAATAGCAGAATAATACACTAATTTTTGATATGCATTCCTTATATTTTATGTTACAGTCACATCTTGCCGTATAACTGATTTTTAGCAGGAGAGAGCATGTGACTAATTTCCTCGATCCCTTCAAATGCACCAATAAAATACACACATATTCAAAATAGTAAAATTCGTGTTTACTCATTCTCAAGTACAATTAATATAAAAAGAATAATTAATAAGTCAAACACAATTCGAATTGGCAGGGATGGCGATGGTGGTAGTGGAGTTTCCACAATGCGAAAGCTTATTCGCTTTAGTTCAAGTGAAGGTTCGGAAAGCATATTTTGCGTTGTAACACTTGCAGACGCATACGAGGCATTGGAACAAAGAGGCTATCCCCAAGTGAAGTAATCAAGCCAGCCAATGATATAGATCCAATTGAGTATAAATGTGCGAAATTTTCCCAAGGGTTCAGTTAGTGAAGCATAAAAGAATGAAAACAAAGAGCGTTCAGAGTGCAGACTTAACTCCTAAATAAATAAATTCAGTATGTTGCAAGATGCAATTTTAATAATCGAGAAAATGTGTTGTAATACCAATTGCATACAATACCACTGTTATAACAGAAACAGAACGAGAGTATTTGTAGGATTCCTGAAGACATCTGGTACGATACACTCGACGAAATGAACGTCTTCGAATGGCACCGGTATCTAACATATGATCTGAGTGGTAAGTAAGATTTAATTTTGATCAGGGACTATTTTGTTTGTAAATTTGGGAATATGTTGTTAAGGAATCAACACTTATAAATGAGCAGACGACATTCAATTTTTGACGAATATTTTCAAGTTACTGGTGGTGAAGTGCACTCTAAATGTCTGCTTGAAAATCATCTTTATCTTTTATTTGTACTAGATACAATCAAGAAAAAGCAAGAAATGTTTCTAGGCCAGATTGTGAAATAAATTTAAGATCGGTCTTTCAATTGATTTGTGATTCCGGGCACGTCATCTGCTAAGGTCATTATTTCCGTAAGTGTAGTTCATTTCTCCCCCTCGGGAGACGGTGATGATCTTGTGGTGACATCCAGCGCCGACGTACCGTCGGCTAGTTGGGTTTCCCTCAACCAGGTGTCACCCAACAGCGGAGCACCGCCCCAGCCGGGACAAGCTCTAAGCTCCCGACCGGTCTCCGGACGTGTGTGGTAGTGCAGTGCTAGTGAGTGTAAGTGTGTACAAATAAGTATGTGTGTGTGTGTGTGTGTACTCATGGTTTAGGCGCTAGTGGTGTTCACAGACGGAAGGATACACCTTCTCGGTATAAGGGACCCCAAAACGTGTATTTCCGTTGAAAGCTCGAAATCGATTTTCCGCAGCATTACATGTAAACAAACTACTTTGTATATACGTACGTATACGAGAAAGTAATAAATTTTTTTTAAATTTATTTTAAGTCGCATCAACGGCTAGGTCATTAGCGACTAAATAAATACAATATATTATATTTTACATTGTCAATTTTTAGTTTTTACAATATATAGGTTACAATTGAGGTTACAGTACAGAGATGATATGGATATAAAAACAAAACTTAAACGTAAAAATTACATAACTGTTAATTACTACAAAAAAGGAATAGAGAATTACGTTATTCTAATACAGTTAAATATTTCCTGAAATACCTATTTCATTACAAAATTTTAAAACATTACTTTGGTAAGTATTATCCCTTAGAATGGCACTAAATCTTTCCTTATCAAAGAATTGAGGTCTAACAGAATTGAATTGGGGACATTCCTGGAGGATGTGATTAATGTTTAGCGGGCAATTGCAGGAGGTACATACTGGGATGGAATTTTTCTCTAGTATATGACTATGGGAAAATTTGGTGTGGCCGGATCTGATGCGTGAAAGAGTTATTTGTTCACGACGTGAGAGATTTTCATTAGTTTTGAGGGCAAAAAATTCACCAATTTTCTTATGCGTTGTGCTTGCTTTGAGATTGTTCCATTGGTTTGACCACATCTTTCTCATGACTTTGCCAATAAACTTCACGTAATCCTCAATTGTATAAGACATTTTGTTGTTTACTTTCTCTTCAAAGTCAATAAGCAACATAGGTGTGGGTGATCTGCTAATCGGAGTTCTTGCTTCTACATTCTTTGTAATGTGGATCACCACAGGTTGAATACACATGTCAGCTGTCTCTTTGCAGATTTCAAGCAGGTTGGTGAAGATTAATTGTAGGTAATTACTGGGTGAAACTTTAATGCCATTCGGTATATATGTTGATAAAATAATACATTTTTTAGTTGGGTTGGATTTGACAAGGTTCATTGACATTAGGAAAGCACAATTGTAAGCGCTATTTTTACTTGCAAAGTTCCTAAACTTGATATGAAAGGTCTTCCATGGAGATTGGATGTATAAGCCCATTCTGTCTGTTTCCAGCGTATCTTGGATGTGGATGACATCGCGATCTTGATATTTATTGAGAATCTCGCTGAGGATAAGATCAGCGTCGGAGTCGTTCAAGTTAGAGTTGGAGAGATTCTTGGGAAAGGAATCGACAGTAAATTTTGGTGTGACCCAGGGAGGATATTTAGGTGTTCTATACCTTCCCACCGATATGTTTGGGAGGTTGTAGGCTCTGATTATATCTTTGGTGCTTTCGTAAAAGGTTTTTGGGTATGATTGTAGGTGGATGGGAGCAGATCTGATTGGTGGGTTAATATCATTGAGTATAATATTGTTATTGGATGAGGAGGCTTTGCTTATATATTTGATAGTCAGATAATCCCGTCGAAATTGCAGGGTTGGTTCCGAGGCTTCGATAAGGATGCTTCCTGTTGGCGTTGTCTGGAAACATCCAGTACATATCCTAAGCGCTCTATTATGTACAGGATCCAATTTTTTGAGTAGGTTCTTTTTGGCTTTGTTATATATTATGCACCCATAGTCGATTTTACTACGAACAATAGCTTTGTAAGTGAGGAGCAAGGTATGTTTGTCTGCGCCCCAGTTGTTATAGTTCATGCATTTTAGTAGATTTGTTCTTCTTTTGACATCAGTGATCAGATCTTTAATGTGCTCTTTCCAAGTATGCTTACAGTCAAAAATAAGACCAAGGATTCTAGTTGAATAGACTCTTCTTATTGCTACCTCTCCCATTTTTAAATTAAGATCTCCAGCTATATATTGCCTAGATATCAGGGTGCATTCGGACTTGGTTGGAGATATTATGAATCCTGAGCTTAGCGACCATTTATGTATTGAGTTCAATGCATCTTGTGTAATTCTCTGCGTAGATGCGAGGTTCTTTCCTTTGCTGAGGATTATCATATCATCCGCATACTTGCGAATGATCGTAGGTGATATGATATACTGACCAGCATCCTTAATTGCGATCAAAAATAAAGTTACGCTTAGGGTGGATCCTTGTGGAAGTCCATTCTCCAGCTTGATTATTTCGGATAACTGGTTGTTAGCACGCACTTGAATACATCGATCACAAGTAAAATTCATGATAAAACTAAGAATGTTACCATTAATGCCGATATCTTTAAGTATCCATATAACTCGAGGTATCCAGACCATATCGTACGCCTTTTGGACATCTAGGTTGACGGCAATGACATGTTGTCTGTTGTGGATGGCTTCAGTTATGTAGGTGTCCACGCTAATAAGATGTAAGTAGAATGCCCAGGTCTAAAGCCAAATTGATTATCTTCAATGATGTTATAGTAATTTAAAAACCATCTTAAACGTCTATCAATAATCTTTTCAATTATCTTACACAGGTTACAAATTAGGGAAATCGGGCGATAGTTAATCGGGTTGGATCTTGCTTTGCCAGGTTTAGGAATGGGGACAACAGTTGCTGTTTTCCATTTATTGGGGAAGGTTTTATTTTTAAACATAAAATTAAAAATATTTAGGAGGATTTCCTTGCCTTCTACAGGAAGATTCCGTATAAGGATGTTGGTGATACCATCCGGTCCAGGTGTCGAGTTATTTGTCACATTAATAACTTCGTTTACTTCCTGCATTGTTATTGGAACATTAAGTAGGTCAGAACGTGCCGATGGGTTTTGGAGGTAGTTGTTATAGGAGTCTTCAATTACATTTTTAACCTTCAAGAATTCTTTATCATAATTCGCTGAACTAGAATTGGATTGGAAAGTTTTAGCGAGCATGTTGGCAATTGTCGCAGAATCATTAATAATCTTGTTCTGAGATTGTAAAAAAGGGATGTTGTTAGTTACTTTATTGCCATGAATGGACTTTATTTTCTTCCATGATTCAGACATGTTGTTGTTTATATTGATTGATGATACATAATTAGTCCACGATTTCTTTTTCGACTCTTTGATAATGCTTCTGGCGTGGGACCTAGTTTTCTTGTAAGTAGTCTTGTTCTCTAAAGTTCTTCTTCTTTTGAATTTATTGAAGGCACGTTTAGCTGCTTTGATAGCTTCCCGGTATTCGTTGTTCCACCAGGGGACTCTCTTCTTATTAGATTTAACCTGATAAGAATCAATAGCTTGGTATGCAGCTCCTATGATAATGTTGGTAAAATCTTGGACTATGTGATTGATGTCAGATTCATTATCATCCAGATGAAAACTAGATGAGGCAGAGCTAACGATTTCTTGATACATGGTCCAGTCAGCTTTGTTATAGTTCAGCTTGCTGGTAGGAGGGAAAGGTGTGTCACCAGAGCCGGGTGAGTCAATATCAATAATGATTGGATAATGGTCACTGTCGTATGGATATTCAAGGACGTTCCATGAGCATTTTGGAGCAAGAGGGGCCGATACCATTGTTATATCAATGGCACTAACTTTGCCGTTACTGGGATTGATGTGGGTGGGTTCTCCTGTGTTTATAATTATCAAGTCAGAGTCTTCTGCAAATGCTTCTATTAATATACCTCTTCTGTCGGTCTTAAATGAGCCCCATACTGGATGATGACTGTTTAAGTCCCCCAGAATCAATATGGGTTTTGGTAATTGTTTTAGGATGGCGCTGAGCTCCAAGTAGTCAAGTTTATGGTTGTTAGGGATATATAAGTTACATATATTAATACAAATAGGTGCTACAACCTTCACCGCAACTGCCTCCAAGTCAGATTTTATCATAATGTTGTCAGCCAAAATTGAAGTATTTAAATATATGGCTACTCCACCAGAAGCATGATCAGTGGTTCTATTTTTAAAGAAACATTGATAATTCTTAATATTAGCTGAGTGATTAGCCTTAAAATTGGTTTCTTGCAAACAAATGATATCTGGGTCAAAATTGTTGCATAATAATTGCAGATACTCAAGACGACAATAGTATCCATTAATATTCCATTGGAGTATCTTCATTTGTTTGCTTGAAATTTATTTAGCAAGGGGGAATGGTGTTTTTTAAGAGACCTGAATTAAAAAATTTAGTGTCAGGTAGTTTCCATACTGGATTCAGACTCAGATGTGTCTGATTCCGGTAGGTGTTTCTGCAGTTTTTTTATTAGTCTGGTGATTCTGCCTTTGATAATTCTATCCTTTAATACAGGGTAAATGTCATTGAGCATTTTTATAACGGCTGGAATATCATTGGAATAGTCCTTTACTATGGTTAGAGGATCAGCAGAGCCCAGAGTATTTTCTAGTAGTAAGTGTAATTGATTTGCTGACAGAGGGAAAGAGTTTTGGTTCATTTCAAACAGATCTTTAGTTGGGCTGAGCATGTCTTCAAGTGTTTTATCAGGATTGCTATCTTGGTCCAGTTCTTCATGTTTTGAAGAATTCTTTTTCTGTTTCTTTTTTTTAGTTTTTTTAACATTATCTTGATTATTATCTTTAACATTATTAGTTGCTTCAGATAGGGAAGAGGATTCATTGGGGAGGCTTCTTTTAAGAAGGGGAGGAAAGTTCATAGGGTCACTGGTGGAGGGGGCAGTGGGTGTTTCAGGTATGATAGGCTGTATTTCCATATTATTAGAAGGGATAGTTGGTTTGTTTGTATTGGGAGTGTCCAGAAGGCAATTCTCTTTGGGGAGATTTTGGGGGCAGTTACTAGCAGTATGGCCTTCCATTTTGCAACTGAAACAAGTAATGTTTTCAGCAGAGAAAAAGATTCTATATGGTGTACCTTCATGTACAATCACTGATGACTGAGGGAGTTTGTGAAGTTCCTCAGGTTGGATAAATGTTTGCCTTCTGAAGCTCATAATATGACTGAGGTTAGAGTCAGACAGACCAGCTCTGATGAAGGATATACTGGAGGTAGTTTTAATGTCATGATTCTTGAAAATATTTGTGATTTCCTCGTTTGGAATAAAAGGATATACATTTGATATTATGATTCTCTTGAGTTTGTTAATTAGGGGTCTCACATTAACAGTGGTATTTTTAATGATCAGAGTAGGGTATTTGTTAGTTATAAGATCAGCATTGATCTTCGAGTTCAGAAACACACATATTCTGTTATTGGATATTCTTGATATGAAAGTAATGGCACTGGGGGGAACAATTTCGGTTAATTTACTTAAATAGTCTTTGACAGTTAGATTTTCGCATGCGTCCAGTAGTATAGATTGTTCTTTTGATGGAAAACTC